>VMDO01010485.1:56764-71671 GCA_007922755.1 Pedetes capensis | reverse complement strand
CATGAAAATATGTGACAGTAAGTATTTTATTTTTATTTCCAGAAACTTCATTACAGTGAAAAAAACAAGAAATTGATTAGCAAAATAGTTGAAATGTATAATATGAGTTTGTAAAATACCTTTTCTATCACTTTCTAAATTTTCTGTCAAATTCATACACATTCTCTTTTTAACATATGCATCCTGGTGGTTCAATGCCATTATTATTGTTGTTGTTGTTGTTAGGTGCCCTCGAGTCGGTATCCAACTCATAGCAACCCTCATAGGGTTTTCAATGGCTGACTGTTTTGGGATTGTCTTGGGAGTGGATTGCCAGGTCCTTCTCCCATTTTTGCGGTGTGGGGAATTGAACTCAGGACCTCAGAGACTGCAACACAGTGCTCTACCAACTGAGCTAAATCCCAGCGCCATTATTATTAGTATAACATTATTACACATTAACATCTGCTTAAAAGATGGATCAAAATTTGTGTGCTGTAACAAATGCCTACCATCCCAGCATTCAGGAGGCCAAGATAGGAGTATCACAAGTTTGAGAACAGTCTAGGCTACATGGTGAGTTCAAGGCCAGCCTGGGCTTTATAGCTATACTCTGCCTCAAAATAAAACAAAAGAATGGATCAATGACATAAATGGAAGGCTTAAAACTACAAAATTCTTAGAGGAAAATATTGTATAAAATCTCCATGAAATCTGATTTGGCAATAATTTCATGAATATGATACGAAAAACCCAAGTGACAAAAAGTAGATAAGGTAAAATTCATCAAAATTAAAAATGTATGTACACCAAAGGATACCATCGAGAAAGCAAAAAAGTTAAACTGCCAAATGGGAGAAAATGTTTACAAATCATATCCATGATAAGACATTACTATTTAGAATATGAAGAACTCTTAAACTGAGCATAGTGGCACATGCTTGTAATCCCAGCACTCAAGAGACAGAGTAAGGAGGATCTGAAGTTCAAGGCCAGCCTGGGCTAAATATTGAGTTCCACGCCAGCCTGGGCTACATAAAGAGGCCCTGTGCCAAAACCAACAAATAAACAAACAGATCCTATAATTCAACAACAAAAACAAACCAATTCAAAAATGGGGCCAGTACTTGGGAGACTGAGGCAGAAGAATTGACACAAGTTTGAGGGCAGCCTGGTCTACATAGTGAGTTCCAGGCCAACCTGGGCTACAAAGCAAGACTCTGTATAAAAAGCAACAACCAAAAAAAAAAAAAAAAAGAATGAAGTTAAGGATGTGCCTAGATATTCTGCAAAGATATAAAATAAGCAGTCAATAAGCACATGAAAATATACTCAGCATCATTACTACTCTAAAGATGCAAATTAAAAGTATAATAACATACTACTTAACACCCAATCAGATGGCCATAATTTTTTTAAAAAAGAAAAGGAAAAAACAAATGTTGGCAAAGATGTGAAGAAATTGGAGCCCTCCTGCAGTGCCAGTGAGACTGTTGCATTGCATAGTCACTGTGGAAAACAGGTGGTTTCTCAAAAGATTAAACCTAGAACTATCAAATGGCCCAGCAATTCCACTCCTAGGTGCATGTCTAAAAGAATTGAAGGCAGAGACTCAAATAGATATTTGTACATACAGCATTATTCACAACAACTAAAAGATAAAAACAACCCAAATATCCATCAACTGATGAATACATAAACAAAATATGATATATACATACAATTGACTATTACTCAGTCTTAAAAAGGAAGGAAATTTGATATACACTATAACATGGATGAAATTTGAAACATAAAACTTGGACCATAGGAGAAATAATCTAATGAAACAAATATTATCTGATTTGAGTCCAATGAGATACCTTGAATGGACCGAACCCTGGTTAGAATAGAGAAAGAAAGTGGTGACTAGATAGTGAAAGAAGAGGTAAATGGGAAGGTATTACTTAATGGGCACACAATTTGTTTGGGATGATGGAAAAATTCTGGAGATGGATGGAGGTGATGGTTGCACACAATGTTAATATACTTTATGCACTAAATTGTGCTCTTAAAATGGGAAAATGGTAAGTATTATGTAATGCATCTTCAGCCATAGTAAAAAAAAATAGAGAGATTTCTTGATTTTAAGAAAGCACAAGAGAGTCATGTGCTATCATGCCATTTTCTAATTGGTACTCTTAGCAAAGACGTATTTCTCCACTTTCATCCTAGTGTCCCACTGTGTTATTATCGTCTGTTCCTTTTTCCATCTCTCCCACTGTGATGAGCATCTTGAGGACAGAGGTTGTCTTTTGTTTATAATAGTGGAGTGGATGGGATTGTGGGTTTTAGACTCAAACAGGCCTTAGAGCCAAAGTCCAAATTTTCCACTAACTAGCCAGGGGACCTTAAGCAAAGTGATGGAATTTCTGTGACTGTGTTTCCTTACCTGAAAACTTGTTATTGTTGTTGTTAGGTGCCGTCGAGTCAGTATCCAACTCATAGTGACCCTCACAGGATTTTCAATGGCTGACTGTTTCGGGATTGCGTTGGGCAACATCTTTTGAAATGAGATGAGACATATCAAGTGCCTGGAATCATAAGTTTCAAAAACTCTTATTTGCAATGACAATAATAATTTTAATCATAAGGACTAAATTATTTTAACAAAAAATAGTAAATTTAATAAATATATTTATTTATAATTATTATATTCGACACCCAACACCTAAATGGGTAGTCACTGGTAAGTTGCAGACTATGTGCATTTACCACACTATTACTGCCAACTGTAATTGACTCTTTCTTTGACTGTCTTCCTCACTACACTGGGAGGTCACTGAGGGCTGAAATAGTGTCTTATCTCAGTATTAGTAGCATGGAGTATACTACCTGGTTCCACAGTAGAAAATACATGTGAGTTAAATGAAAACAAAAAAGTTAAGAGAGAACTCTGGGCACTGAGAAACCAAATGAGAGAACTGGAAAGGAGAGGAAGAATGAGGCAGGAGATAGCTTGTGTGGTCATTCCCACCAATCTGGAACTTCTAGAGTTTTCCTTAAGACTTAGGAGGTCATCCGGGAGCAGTGATGCATGCCTATAATCCTAGTGACTCCAGAGGCAAAGGCCGGACAATTATAAGTTTGAGGTCAGAGGCAGCCTGCGTACCTTAGAGGGACCCTAACTTGAGATAAAAAATTTTAAAAGTGGCTAGGGGGTGCAGCCTCAGTGGTAAAGTGATTGCAAAGCATGTGTGAAGCCCTGGGTTCAACCCCCTGTTACTGTGAAAAAAAAAAAGACTCAGGAGGTCTTGTTTTATTTTTAGTAAGGAATGATATTTCTTAGTCCATGCTTCAGAATTAGGTGTAACAGTGCAGAAAGTTGCCTTGGATTTGCCTTTTTGTTTGCTTCTCTCCTCCAGACTGTGAGCTCCAGGAGAGAAGATACTTTCCTTCTTTCATCCCTGTATTTCAGTATCTAGAGCAGTACCCAACAGAGAGTAGTAGGAGCTCAGTGCATGTTTAGTAACACAGGAAAGACTATTGAATAGAACTGGGTCTGATGTTCACAGTTTACTTTCTGAAAGGATACTTACATGGGGGGGGGGTCCTGGCACAGTGCTTGACATAGAGTAGAAATTCAGTGAACAATGTTGAATAATTGGATGAATCTTGTTCTATATTTAGGTGGTCAATATAAGTTTGAGTTTTCCTGATAAGAACATGACAGAACACTCCTTATTCCACATCTTTTCAGTCTGTTACGTGATCTGCTCAATATGAACTTAGACCTACAAATGAATAAGAATGCCCATGTTTTGAAGGTGTTAGAGGGGAGGAAATAGTAAAGGTAATGAATTGAGGGGATAGAACCAAGGTAATAATAAAAGCTCCCCAAAATGAAGACATTAAAATGCCCGATAAGGTGAAAGAGAAAGAAAAAAAAGGAATACAGGAAAGGGAACACGTGTGGCTGCCATAGCCCTGCAATCTGGAGGAAAGATATTAATAGAGCATCATTTTTATTTAGATTGACAGCATCATCTTATTATGATGCCACCCACTTCCTCCTCACTTCCCCCTCTCACTGGAAGGCCTTAGAAAGTGTTTTTGAGTTACCTGGCTAGTTCATATCCTCTCACTATTTTCAGCTTGGGGAGTCTAGGTTCAAAACAATGCAGTGACTTGATTCCACTTGGCATAATTGTCCCTGTTCTCTGAGTTCTAAATTGGGGTCTCCTGACGGTCTTTTAAAATACCATTATAGATGTGTTTGGGTGCAAGCTCTGGAGTCCCGCATAAAGCCAGTGTCTGAAGGCCAGCACTGCCCTTGGATGATGAGTGTGTGCCAGGGGCACAGCTGGGCACAGCCGGCCTGCAGTGGGTGGGCACTGGCATCATGAGGCTGAGATTCCAGAGAAGCCCAAGGAGACTTGGCAGCCGGAGGTCTCCAAGTCTTACAAGGTTCCAGTCTCTGCCTTGCTGAGTTCCCGCATTCTTCCACGGTCACTCACTTCGGAATGCAGCTGTTCACCTGTGCCTTTGGTTCTACTTTGTGGATAAGGAGAGGAAGACAGATCCACACTGTCAGATGTCCAGGCAGCTCCATGGAGAACCAAGAGCCACATTGAGAGGAACTGAGGTCTTTCTTTCTTTTTCTTTTCTTTTCTTTTTTCTTTTTTCTTTTTTCTTTTTTTTTTTTGGTACTGGGGGTTGAACCCAGAGCCTTGCACCTGCATGCTCTGCAAGTGCTGGACCACTGAGCTGCGCCCCCAGCCCCCCCCCCTTTTTTTTAACTTTTTGAGACAGGGTCTCAGTAAATTAGGCAGACTACCTCTGGTCTCGAACTTGCGATCCTCCTGTCTCCACCTCCTGAGCCGCTGGGATTACAGGCATGCGCCACCGCACCTGGCACTTGGAACTGAGGTCTCTTATGAACCAGTAACCAATGGTATCAGCAACCCAAGCCTGCAGATGGTGATAACCGTGCCTGGCCCTTAACTGCAACCTCCTGGGAGACCAGAGCCAGAAACTACCAGCTAAGCTCCTCCTAACTTTTGACCCTAGGAACTCTGTGAGATAAAACATATTTATTATTATTTGAGGCTGCTAAACTTGAGGAGGGGCTGGGATTTAGCTCAGCTGGTAGAGCACTGCGCTGCAGTCTCTGAGGCCCTGAGTTCAATTCCCAGCACCACAAAAATGGGAGAAGGGCTTGGCAATCCACTCCCAAGGCAATCCCGAAGCACTCAGCCATTGAAAACCCTACGAGAGTCACTATGAGTCGGATACCAACTCCACAGCACCTAAC
Source organism: Pedetes capensis (assembly GCA_007922755.1). Taxonomy (NCBI): domain Eukaryota; kingdom Metazoa; phylum Chordata; class Mammalia; order Rodentia; family Pedetidae; genus Pedetes; species Pedetes capensis. The sequence continues at coordinate 66,399 of VMDO01010485.1, read as the reverse complement.
AACAACGACAACAAACTTGAGGAAGAATTGTTATGCAGCAATGTATGACTACTACAAAGTACTTATCTTCTTATTAATTTGTAAGGGTTTTTTATTTAGTAAGAATATCAATTACTTGTAGATATATGTTGCACATATGCCTTGAAATATTCTATAAATCTGCCTTGAGTTTATAATTATTTGGGGGAGAAGTAACATCTTTACTTTTTCTGAGTGAGAAGAGTATTACTTCCCTTTGTCCACGAATATGGGTTTAAATCTTTATAGTCCCTGTAGTAAATCAGGTGGTCATGTTTCTTTAGGTACTGCTCCTCCCCTTCATTTGTCCTTTTGTTTACTCTAGAAGTATTTTATATATTGGGTTGATATTGTGAATGAGATCTCTTTTTATATTTTCTGATTGATTATTGATGATTAAACTAATTTAACAGTATCAAAAATTGATATATTCAGGAATACTTCAATGCTTAACCTGCCTGGGATAAATTAATTGAATCTGAATTGCTATATGTATAGAATAGGGATAATAATAGTACATTCCTCAGTGGGTGGCTTACAAGGATTAGAGAGAGAGAGAAGGAGGGAGACCTATATTCATATATTACCTGCAGCCATACCACTGTGGTTACCAATCCCATCAGATCTTGGAAGCTAAGCAGAGTAGGGGCTGGTTAGTATTTGGGTGGGAGACTGCCTGGGAACACCAGGTGCTATCGGCTTGGGAGAAGGACCTGGCAACCCACTCTCAAAAAATAATCAGCCATTGAAAACCCTATGAATAGCAGAGAAGCACAACAATAGTGTTTCCCCTGTTGTATGTAGGGTCACTATAAGTCAGACACCCACTCGAGGGTACCTAACAACAACAACATATTTATATATAGGGCTGGGGTTTAGCTCAATTGGTAGAGTGCTACTCTACACTCTCTGAGGTCCCGGGTTCTATTCTCAGGACCACAAAAATGGGAGAAGGAAGCCCACTCCTGAAGCAATCCCAAAACAACCAGCTATTAAAAACCCTATGAATAGCAGAGAAGCACTGACATAGTGCCGGGCATGGCACAGTGTTGGATAATGTTTCTTTCTGTTGTACATAGGGTGGCTATGAGTCGCAGCTGACTCAAAGGCATCTAAAAACAACAGCATGTGTACTTGGTCGCAAAGGAAGGATTAAAGAGACACAAAGTGTGACATCTCCAGTTTTCCCAGTGGAGAAGCTGTTGTTTAGTGCCATCGAGTTGTGTCTGACTCATAGCGACCCTCATAGGGTTTTCAATGGCTGATTGTTTTGGGACTGCCTTGGGAGTGGATTGCCTCATCCTTCTCCCATTTTTGTGGTCCTGAGAATCGAACCTGGGACTTCACAGACTGTAAAGCAGTGCTCTACCAACTGAGCTAAATCTCAGCCCCAAAGAAGAGGTTGCTGTTGTTGTTGTTGTTAGGTGCCCTCGAGTCGGTATCTGACTCATAGCGACCCTCATAGGGTTTTCAATGGCTGAGTGCTTCGGGATTGCCTTGGGAGTGGATTGCCAGGCCCTTCTCCCATTTTTTTTTGCGGTGCTGGGAATTGAACTCAGGGCCTCAGAGACTGCAGCGCAGTGCTCTACCCACTGAGCTACATCCCAGCCTTAAAAGAAGAGGTAGGTATCTATAATTACAAAAGGCTGGCTAAGCTTCAATTTGTGAAATATGCCAACGATAAGACAGTGACATAAAATCCTTTTGGACAGGGGTCTCCAATCCCTGGCCCATGGACCAGTGCCAGTTAGTGGCCTCTGAGGATCCAGGTTGCACAACAGGTGAGTGGATGGCCAGTGAGCAAAGCATCATTTATACTTACAACTCCTCCACATCATGTGAATCATCTCTTACTGTGCCCCACCCCAAACCATGTAAAAATTATCTTCTACAAAATTGGTCTTTGGTGCCAAGAAAGGATCACTGCTTTGGGGGGTTTACAAAGAAAGTATACAAATGGTATACTTTTATGTATCAGTGTGCAGCCTCATCTTACCTGTAGAAAGTTCTTTCCAATTCCCTTTGCTTTTTATTTATTTTTATTTATTTTTATTTATTCATTTATTTATTTGTTTATTTATTTATTTATTTATTTTTTGTTGAGGAAAGGCAGTTCAAATTTCCTCCACACACATCCAGGTGTACCCGTCCACACAGTCTTTCAGGACTGTCTGAGCCTATTGTCACTCTGTTTGTTGTTGTTGTTAGGTGCTGTCAAGTCGGTATCCGACTCATAGCGACCCTCTGTACAACAGGAGAAACACTATTGTCAGTGCTTCTCTGCTGTTCATAGGGTTTTCAATGGCAGATTGATTTTTGGGAGGGGGTTGCCAGGTCCTTCTCCCAAGCCTACAGCCTCTGGTGTTCCCAGGCGGTCTCCCATCCAGGTACTAACCAGGCCCGATTAGCTTCCGAGATCTGACGGGATTGGATGCCACAGGGCTACCGCTGCTGCAGGCGTCACTCTGTTTAAGATCCCTATATTATATTAGATCTCATCTTTACTATGCCATTTGGCACCTAAAATAATCTACTTTCCCAATAGTAATAGCTGTTACATCATGAGTGCAGGGCACACACTAGGCTACCTTTGGAAGCTACATTAAGGAGGACACAGTTCTTATCTTTTCTGAGGAGCTCACAGGCTACCGAGGAAGTGAATCAAGGAGGTGTGATCTGTTTATGCAAAGAGGGCCACACAGCACATCCTTGAAACTGCTAATTGATTCATTTCCGCATGCATAACCAAGCCAAAACAACACAAAATCCAAACTGCAGCTTTTCTTTTGATTCATGTATCCACTTTGCATTATTTCTTAAAAGTGGAGATGGAAAGGACTAGGGGGGTAGCTCAGTGGGAGAGCGATACCATGCATGAGGCTCTGAGTTTCATCCCAGCACCACAGGAAAAAAAAAAAAGTGTGGTTGCATGGAGGCAGGCCTCTACCCAATATTTGAGACAAATCCTCCCCTGTGTTTTTAATTCCCAATTTTAAATGTTTGACGAGTGTTCCCATAGACACAGAAGGATTTTTAAGGAGATCTTAAACATTTATTCTAGGTGCCAGACATTATACTAGAAGTTCCTCTATATGAACTCTTTAATCATCACCATAATTTTCTACGTATGAGGGAACCAAGTCTCAGGGAATTTAAATAACTCACCGAGGTCCCACAGCTAGTAAGTGGCAGGCCTGAGATCTGTGCCAGGTCTCTCCATTTCTTGAGATCGTGCTTGCCTCTTTTGATAAGTGCTGAGTTAGCATAGCTTTGAATTAATATTTCTCCTCCCATTACTGAGTCAGGACATCACAGATTGGTATTTGAAATGCATTTTACTTAAGGAAATGTACTATAGATAGAATTCATATGCAGTTGAAATGAGGTTAGAAAATAGTCAGGAAATTAAATTACACAGAAAAAGCCAAGTCAGAAACCGCTGAATAATGGGAAAGATGCCATCAGATCCATACTCACCAAAACAAGATGATTCATACTTTTATACAACTGATAAATCATCCTAAGTGTCAGTGATTTATAAATACAGATCCTGAAGCCTCAAGAAGTCTGTTGTCTCTCTAGGTCAGACAGAAAGAGACTGTTAACAACAAAATGCTATTTCTTCAAAATTATATTCAAAGCAACTATCTGAGGACACTAAACTCACATGGCCAAAACCACATAGTTCTCTTAGCTTGCCAGAGGAAAGCCATGATATTTTTAGAGCCATTTACCCTAACCATGGTTTTGTCTGTTCCTCAGAAATCTAAAGTAGAAGAGAACCCAAAAATGGCTATATTCCTCCTGAGTCCAATGAGCTGCCTACCCAAATACTCAGCTGTTAAGCTGAACAGAAATAAGTGTCCAACTATAATCACCTAATACCAAAAGAGCTTAGAATTCCTTTTCTTTGTACATATGTTCAAACTTTTTGACACAAAGAAATGTAGCAACTATTAAAACTCTAATGAAAGTACGCTGTGCCTCATGTGAGGACAAGGCTGGGATTTAGCTCAGTTGGTAGAGCACTGCTCTGTAGTCTCTGAGGTCCCAGGTTCAATTCCCAACATCCCCAAAATGGGAGAAGGATGTGGCAATCCTGAAACAATCAGCCATTGAAAACCATATGAGGGTCACTAGGAGTCAGACACGACTTCATGGCACCTAACAACATGCGAGGATCTCTTAAAATTAGGACATCATTGATTCTATGATGAGCTATTAGAACTACCAATTACAGAGGCTTAATAAAAGTGTAAATAGTATAAACCAAATCCAAATGTAAGCAATACACTGAAATATTTTCCTTCATTGAGAAATATTTTGCATGACTCACTATTTGTATGTTAGGCTATTATCCTTAATCATAAAAATCTTCCTTGTGGTTGATATATTCAGTCCTGTCGATGGACATTTGGGGACTTCAGAGTTACATCATCCACAACTCATAAGCTGAAAGGATATGATACTGCCAGAGATGTCAGTTAGCTAGGGTTGCCAACCTGGTAATCATGGATAACTCTGAAAGGTCTGGGAAACAGATGTGCCCTCCCTTGGAAAGGATAAGAACAAAAAGATACCACCTGATTTTCTACCAGTGAACTCCCTAAAAAACCCAAAGCACTCCATGCAGTGAAGCTAACCAAAATCAAGTAAAACCACAGGCATTTAGAATAATTCCCCAGAGGCATGAAACACTTTCCATATAGATGTAGTTAAGGCATATAGATACTTCAACTATGATTGACAGATTCAGCCGGAAAAGAAGTCAAGTCATCTTTACCAGGCCATAATCATATGCTTCTATTTTCTGTGTTCCTCTTCATCTTAATCCTTGAAGTAATGAATTATGGAGATTTATTGTCTATTCCTTTCTTAGGAACTATCCTCTGCTCAAAAATAATACAAGGAAACTAGAAATGTCATTATCATTCTCCTCAACCCTGTTTCTTTTCAGCTCTATTCCAAACTATTTTCTCATTGCTATCAAACTGGTCCTCAGCTTTTTATACAGAACAGAGGCCTCAGATCCTCAAGGATGGAAGAGCTTTTAGAGATCATCCAGTCCAGCTGTCTTAGAGATCCACAAGAGTTCAATACAGAGACCCAAAGAGCTTAATGACTTTTCTAAGGACACTTCCAGTTAGGCAACCACATTCAAGTGCCCAGATTTTTCTCTCTCCCCTACCTTCTTTGCCTTGAGGTCACATTTTCAGGATTCCTCTACTGACAGGCCTCTGGCCCACGGCCATCTCTAAGCCTTGTGAATCATTTTCACACCTCTGGGTGCATACTTAAAGTGGCAATTGAGTTGTTGAGAATTGGGCAGTGATTAGAGAAGGGAAAACTGATGGGGCAGCAGGAGTTCCAGACATTTCCTCATTCCTCACCATGCAACTCCATTAAGGGTGCCCAATGGGTCCTCCCTGACTTCTATTTGCAATTGCTTAGGTTGTATTTTGACCCTTCCCACACTTGTGGGCTTGCTGTTGATAATCTACTTCACCCACCACAGAATACACTGGGATGCAAATGAAGGGAAGATAAGAGTCCTCTATTGGTCTACATCCCGCTGTGGCAGGGTCTTAGGTTGCCTTTGCAATGATGGGCCACTGGAAAAGGCAGGAGTTGCTTTATTATGGGGGTGGGGGTGGGGTTGGCTTTGGCTAAGACAGGACTAACAGGAGTTCAGTCAGGCCCTCTCCAGGTGGCAATGCAATTTCTTTATGAGGACTCGATGGAAAAACCATGTGTCATCAGCTGGTATGAAGGCAGGAGGGAAAAGGTGCCATAATCATATACTCATGTATGTGAGATTTAAAAAGTAGCTTAATTCAATACATTTCTCTCCAAGACTCCTCAAGTTCATTGAAGCACACGAACCCCTTTGAGCCACTATGCCTTCTCTGACACATTACAGAGGAAGCCACTTTATCAGAGATTACTTTATTCATGGTAATGGCTACCACTCAGTGGTCACTATTTTGTGCCACTCAACTCTATTTCATGTAATTTGCCTGAAAACCCTAAAGATAGGCACTGTTATTCAGCTCCTTTCACAGATATGGAAACTGAGGTTATGTGCTCTTAAGTCACTTGTCCCAGGTCAGGAAGCCAGTTAGGGGAAAGATGTAGGGACTCGATTTTATTAAAGTGGTTTGAGACCAAAGCCTGTGCACCAGACTTTTGAGAGATAAGAGAATGAGTGAGCAAGTGGTTATATGAATGAATGAAGTATGTAAGAGAGTCAAAGAGGCAAGAGAGGAAGAAGAGGGTGTAGGCCACCCCTCCCCACATCCAGGACTGGGGTAGCTCTTCTTCTCAGACCAGGATTGGGACCCCACACCGGGGGACTGGTGAGCACAACAGAATCAAGGACTGCTTTGGGATGCCTTTAGATTAGATTTTATTGTACAGCTGCTGTAAGGAAATTGGCAGCTGTCTAGGGGCCTTCTGGGTGTCCTCCACGAAGGCCAGTTTCTTCTCCACTGCTGGGCTCTAATGATCTCCATCTTGGTCCAGCGATGGGGTGACCTCTGTGGTGGTAGGCAGTCTTCTCTCTTGATCTGGTGATGGTGTGGACTGTCTGCAGTGGAGTGGCAGAACTGCAGATCGGTGAGTGAGCTGTGCTTATATCGTCTTTGGGTAGCTGCCTCAAAATGACAATCAACCAATCAGGTGGTGGCGCGAGGGGCTGGGAGCAACCAATCAGGAGTGACATTCAAATTAAGGGTGAAACCAGATGTCATTTTCTGGCCAATCAGGGGATGCTCTTTAGTGACCAATCAGGGGGCAGGGTGAGGGTCTGGAGTAAGCAATCAGGTGGCAGAGGGTCTAAGAGGGCAGGGGCCATCTTGGCTCACTGGATGCCAAGAAGACCCAGATGTGGGACAAGGTCATTGGAGGCCATCTTACCCTGGGGCATAGATTTCAAACCTCCAGGTGGGCTAGATGGACCTTGTCCCAATCATGTTTCCTCTCTATCCCCTGGGGCTATCCCATAATATTCCCTACAAGAGGGGAGAGACTGGGGATGTAGCTCCATGGTAGAGTGATTGCCTAGAGAGAGGTAATTATAATAAGGTGAGGATTCCCCATAATCTAAAATGGCACAGAGGGTGGGAGTCAGTTAAAACCTTATAGAAACTCATGCGTTTTGAGGTGGGGGCAAGATGATGCACTGTCCCCCATTCCTAGGTAGATTAATAGTGTGGCTTCCTGCAGAGTGCTTGTCACACAGCCTCTCAGGAGATTCCAGACCAGCATCAGGTATTGATGCCAAAGACTTTGTTGTTGTTGGGTGTGGTCAAGTCGGTGTCCAACTCATAGCAACCCTAAATACAACAGGTGAAACAGTATTGTCAGTGCTTCTCTGCTATTCTTAGGGTGTTCAATGGCTGATTGCTTTTTGGAAGTGGGTTGCTGGGTCCTTCTCCCAAGTCTGCAGCAGCTGGTGTTCCCAGGCGGTCTCCCATCCAAGTACTAACCAGGCCTGACTTTGCTTAGCTTCTGACATCTGACAGGATCAGATGCCACAGTGGTACTGCCGCAGGCTTGCGAAGACTAGAACAGTAATTATTCACTGATTCATTCCTGGGCACCTTACTCTGAAAGCTCCAGTGATCAAAAAAAGTGCTCCACTTTTCCTCCCTTAAGATTTTCCAAGCAAAATCAAAACTGTGCTCATCCCTCCACATGGAGCTAGGGACACCTAAGACCAGATTGAGGGCAGACTGATTCCTTGGAGAGAGTGGGCCCCAGTGGCACAGGCAGGCACACACCAAAATTCTCTGCCAAACACTCCCTGTGCACCAGACTTCCAGAACACCTACTGGGAATTCAGAACAGATACTACCCCATTTATGCTTGATTGTATTTTGAAGTTGCAAGTTAGATGTGAACCCAAGCAAATGCCAAATGCCACCCAGTGGCACAGAGTGCTCTGGAATACAAGACAATTTCTCAATAGCCTGAGTCCTCCAATGCAATGACTCAAGGTTTCCAGGTGCACCTAGTGACTCTCCCACAGGCTCTGTGTCCTAGCCAGACCGCAGCAGGCTCACAGACCATATGGGAGTCACGCTTCAGAGATGGTGCCTCAGAATCAGGGAACTTCCCAAAGAGGTTGCCTCTGTTCACAGAGACTACGGGCTTGGTACCCAGGACCCTGCCCATCCCTCAAATTCTCCCTTAACACCCCAGAATCAGCTAATTTTAATGTTGTGTTGTTCTTGACAATATTAAAGACATTTTAACCCCTGATTCTGATGATGACTCAGGGAAGAGTTAAGTGATTGTCATAACTCCCAATTTAAAGATGAGGAAAAAACTCAAAGATGCAACTTTTCTCCTCCTCTCCTGCTGGTCAGTAGCAGTCTGAATGCTACTCCAGATCTCCCACCTCATGACAGGCAGTAACGGAAGCCAGATTTGGTGTGTCTGGTGTCTCCCACTCAAAGTGCTTCCAATTTTAGCGTTTCCCTTCCAGACTCAGGAGAAAAGGAAGACCAGTTAAGGCCAGAGACTTCATGCTAGATTCAGGACAATGGGAACCAAATTACTTCATCCCAGTGCCTCAGTTTCCCATATGTAAGGGACTGTGGAGGGGATTTCTTGAGATGATTTACATTCAGCATCTGACATTGGGTTTTAAGTAAAACTTTGTCCTCTTGTTTGCCTGGAGAGCTCTGGGTACCTGTGACTGGAAAATCCAGGATATGGTGCAGGAGCCAGGTGGGGAGGGGACTTTCATTGGATTGCAAGCGGATGATAATGGCGGACAACTAGTTGAATGTGAAAGTATAGAAAGGTTACAAGAGAAAAGGGCAAAAGGGCCACTCTCTGCACTGGGCAAACAAAACTGAACAAATGCATGGCTTTTTGAGACCCAGACTTTGAAGATCTAGATTGGGGGCGGGAGAGGGGCACGCGGGGGTTAGAGGGGTCTTCAGAGTCAGATGGCCTTCTGTGCATAGCACAGATCCTCGACCCCAGGGAAGGCAGGAAACAGGTTCCTCCTCACCAGCCTCTTGGCCTGGGATGTGGTGGGCAGCGCCAAGGCAGGAGAAAGCGAACTAAAAAGGTGCCAGCACGGAAGCAGTGGTGGGGACAGAGGCCCAACTGCCTCTACCTCGGGTCTTAGTATCTCAGTGTGGAGCACTACGAGCCAGAGGAGACTCGCACAGGGCGGGGCTTAGCAGATCGCGGGAATCATTGCCTGTCGCCTGGCTCTGGCTTCCGGAGCAGAAAAGGCCCCAGTGAAGAAATGATTTCGCTGCTTGTGTCTAGTGTTCTCGAGCCACGCAGTTTCACAAAGGGACAGCGATCCCAGTCCGGCACCGGAGAGAGAGCTGGAGAGCAGCGTGGGGTCGTCCTTGTACCTCGGGGGCGGGGGCGCTGGCTGGGCCCAGCTTGGGGTCGGCCTTGGCTTCCTCACAGCAGCTTGGCTCGCCTTATTTTTGTGATTTCTAAGCATTTCACGCCGTCTTTTTTGAAGAGGCAGTCCGAGGACAAAGCAGCCCTTCTGTACTTCGAGAAGGGGGCACGATCCGTCCCTTTAAGTCAAAACCCAAGGAAGGACCAGCAGAGGGCTGATGAGCCACCCCCCCCCCCCCCCC
>VMDO01010485.1:33163-56664 GCA_007922755.1 Pedetes capensis | reverse complement strand
AGGAGCATGTGGGATGGGGATGGGGTGGGGGGGGACAAGAATCCATTCATTTGCCTAACATAAGGTGAACTCACATCTATGGCAAGAGACCGGGTACTGCGAAGGATGCACCAAAAGGACTCATTTTACAATAAGGAAACTGAGGCCCAGACAAGGGCCAGGACTGACCCAACGTCACTCAGCTTGGAGGGGTCCAGTTGAGATGGGCAGCTAGCTCCTGATTCCTATTGGAATGATATGTGACACAGCTCATCTCAAAATTGACAGCGCATACGCTCCCACCCCCACGTGTTTCCCACCCTCCCGCCAAAGAGCTAGACCAAAAGGGCGGTGGACACCTCGCTGGTTCGGGGAGCAGTAAATCTTTTGAGCTTCCAGGCTTCAGGCCTTCATTGCCAGCCTCTCTTTAGGGTTTGGCCTAAGCGTAGCGGGCTCCCAGGCGGTGGTGGCGTAGGCGGGCTCTGCGAGCCGGGGAGAGCGCGGCTCCCCGAGGGAAATGCCAATGGCATCCTTTTGGGCAGGGTCCTAGATTTGGTCTGGGCTTTCTGCGCAGGCCCTGGGACCCTAAGCAAGAACCAGTGGAACACCAAACCGTAGCGTAGAGAAAGGCCAGGTAGGGAGTACGGGGAACTCACTCCCAGCCACTGGCGGCGGCAGTGTGGCGGGTGAAATACAGCGCTGGCGTGTTTTTCCTGTTCTTTCGCCTGGGTTGGAGAGGCCACAGGCTTTCCAAAGGCCTGCGGCTGGACACGCACATCCGCGTTAGTGCTCGTCTCCCAGTCATGAGTGTTGATCAACCACCTATCAGAGCGGTCGGATTCATACTTGAACTACTTTACGCCTGGAAATAAAAAACATAACAGCCACCCTTGATCCCCGGAAGCTCGGTGCAATATATAAGGATAATAATGTGCTCGCTGGAGGCATCAAAAGAACAAATTAGTACAAGGAATTTACTCTTTAAACACAAATGTATGCCAAGAATTCACCGCGTTCCCCGCTGTACCCAGCATATCAGAAATTCCCGTATGATCTGTCGCCCATAGACAAACACTGGTATGGTCTGGGAGTCACAGCAAATTCTCAGCTCCTGTCAGTTTGCTAAAGTGAAGCAGAAATCCCTCGCGCCTACATTCTATGGTTGTACAGGCTCCTGCGGTCCCCTGACGCTTGCTCTGGGGCCACCATCGTGCTTGCATGCTTCGAAGAGGGCTAGAGCAAAAACCCACCCTTTGTCTCACAAAAGGATGAAGGGGAGCGTGGCCCGCGACGGCCTTCCCAGCGGGCTCCCGGAGAGATCCCGGCAAGTCCCAGCTGCAACAGGCAAAAACTATTTTTTCCTCCCGATCGGGAGTGGGAACATCTCTCTTCCACCCTGCTACCCTGCGCGACGGCGTCCGCGGAGGGGACACTGAAGAAGCTGCCAAGCGCAAAGGCCTGCTCTGCGCCGGGCGGGGCGAGGGGAAGAAAAGGAAGGCAGTCCCTGGAAACTCAAGACCCCTCCAGGATCAGAGACGCACCCACCAGGGTTGGGAAGGGATTCCAGCGAGTCCACATCCCCGGTAGCGTGTGGACGTGGACTCGGAGGCTAGGGTGTAGGGGGCACTGCGAGCTTTCTTCTTTCCTCATTCTAGGGTCAGCCTGAGGATGGAGTGAACCAAGAGACCTCTTGGGAAGGAGCTGGAGTGAGCAGTCATTTCGCTTCCAACGAGAAAGAGCCTGAGGGGTGAGCAAAAATTCGGGGGAGCTAACATTCCTTTCCCTGTGTCCTCAGCTCCTGGAAGGACCCAAGCACCTAGTAACAAATGATAGGTCCTTGGGGAAATGGGGGACTGGGGTTGGGGGTGGGGTTGTACTCCCTTGGATATCGAACATGTGTTCGGACGGCGCTTGTAATCTGAGTCTAAGGGATGTGTGGATTAGTGTGCCTAAGAAAGCAGGAGCAGAGATAAGAGACCGGCCGAGAGGCAGAACGAATGGGAGCTTTGCACTGGATAACTATTGCAAAACGCAGACTTTGGTCTATTTTACAAACGTGTGAATCTCGCACAGCTTTCATTTCCTCGTCTCTTAAGACTTTAGCGGTTTGCACTCGCTTGGTTCAAGTTCGAAGTGGAACTAAAAAAAAGCAGGCAATGATTCCAGCGCCGCGGAAAAGGAGGACCACAAAGCCTCCTCCTTCGTCTCTCCACCGGGAGCCGGGAAGCCAATGTGAGGATCAAAATCTTCCACATCACCCAGGAGGGGCACGTCCCCAGCCGTGGCTGAGGCGGTCGAATCTGGGATGGGAAGCGAATCTGTGCAATTCTGGATCTAACGGATTCCGCCCACCTATCTTTGCACCCAGGAAAGGCGCAAATACAAGCCCTTTGCCCCATGGGTTCTTCACAGAGGTTTACCAGTTTATACTTGACCATTTCAGGCCCAGCACGTCTGTCCTGTCGCTGCTGCGTGGTACACCAGGCCAGTAATGGTCCCAGTTGGGGAATTGTAGGCTCCACCCCACCCAGATCCACGGGTTTGTTCCTACCTGTGAGTGTCATTGGGTGGGCCGTTATTTCAGTACTCTGTAAGCACTACCGGGGCCCAGGTCCTTTAGTGCCCCCACCGGTTCCAGAACGACCTTTTTCAGCCGGCTAAGGAAGTCTCCCCAAACTCTGGGTATGATGGTGCAGGGAGATGGGGACAGAGAGAACAAATATGCTGCTTGCTTGGAACTAAAGTCCTAACCTAAGTCCGGACAAGGTGAGGCAGAGATATCTCTTAAATGGGGGAAACATCCGGCCCTGAATCCTTCCAACCCTTGCCAGGGCTCTAGAGAGGTGCATCTTAAAGATGAGCCTTAGGGACCTAAGGACTCCCTGTGGTTGAAGTGCCTCGTCAGGCTGCTGGCAGATGGGCCAGGAAGGCAGCTATTGTGCCTGTGTGATCCACGCCCGACCGCAGTAGCCAGGTGGAGGGGATCCCCAGGTATTGATAAGTCAGGTCTCCTGCATTGACCCGGGTTGACGTCGGGGTAGCCCGGCGACGTGACTGCCACGTGACAGTCTGGAAAGCTCACAATGCGCCGGCGCCTCGTTTAAGGCCAGGCGGGCACTCGGGGAGCCAGGCCTGCACTGTCCTCGGCCTCATCATTCATTTCCCTGGACGTGCTGGTAAAAATGCATCAAAACAGGCTGTGGATCGCGGTATAAAAGCACAGCGGGATGAGCTGCTTTCCAAAAAGGATCTCGGTGATTGGACCGGGCTCCGTGTGATTGACAAGAGCTTAGTTTGGTAAAGGGAAGACACGCAAGCTTTCACAGCGGGATCTCTTTTCTAAAATATATCACACTAGCCTTTGAAAAGCGCCGCACACTATAAGGAAATAGCGTTTCACGGCTTGCTTTATGGTGCGATGACATTTCTTTAAAACAGCGAAGATCAAAAAAGGGAGAGAGAGAAATAAAATGTGTAGCAAACACAATGTTTTAATTAGTTTATTCTGCACGTTGCTTTTATCTGATGTATACATTGCGGATTCCCCTTTAATTAAACAGCCCCTCTAGAGCCGCGGCGGGCTAGGAAGGGAGGCGAGAAGCTGCGCCCCTTGGCTCCCTTTAGGAAAAACGGAAGGGCTGGCCGGCCTCGGAGTCTAGCTCGAAGGCCCTGGTGCCCTCCAGGCCAAGTTAGGCCGACTGAGGTTTGGGGGCTTTAAGGAAGCTGTAGGACCCAAGAGCCCCACGGAGGCGGAGAGGAGGGATGGAAAGAGGAGGGGAAAAGGGGGAGGACGTTCCCCACAGCGAACCAAATAGAAAGGAAGCCTTCCAAGTAGCTCAGGCTTGGCGCCACCCTCCAATCCCCTTCCCCACATTCCCTGCCAGCAACCGCATCCCTCCTCCCCAGGCCCTCGCCCGTCTCCGGAGCGCAGGGCAGCGACCCGCACCAGGATGAACTCTGAAAACCTCGCCCTCTCCTCGGTTTTCGCACTCTGATTTCCCACTGCTTCTCTCCCTGAATCTCAAAGGAGCAGATGCTCTGCTCCCTGTCCCACAGGAAGAGGAGGCTGCGCAAGCATTGGCTCACCTAAAACGCGGGGGCGCCCCAGACGCTGTGATCAGTGGCCCCTCAAGAAAGGCAAGGTGGAAGCTAATGGGGAGAAGCGCTGTGCCTAACAAGGCCTATTTCTTGCACACGCACACCCACGCTGCACGCTTACTTCCTGGGAGCTCTGCAGACTTCAGTTTCACTAATAACATCCCCCGCTCCCCCCTCCACGCGCGCGCACACACGCACACACACACGCACACACACACACACACACACACACGCAGACGGACAGACCCCAGTGGCCGGGTTTCAATCCCAGGCCAATCCTGGAGCTCAAAGCTGTCTGAATGCAGCACGCTCTCAACAATACCTGCTGCTCAGGCGTATAGGCAATGATTGCAGGCGATCTGTAGCCATAAAATCAGTCAGTTCCACTGTTGATATTTGAAAACTCACTATAGAAACCTCAAGAGTCTGATGAGACAGAGAGGAAGATGAGCGACACAAATCGATGGACTGGTACAAAGCCCTCCTCTACTGACCAAATGTGGTCCTTCCACTGAAATGGGAAATGGAAGGGAGTGAGTCAAAGTTTTCAGCCTGGAGGTTAGGAGACTGGGAGTGGGGATGAGGACAGCTACCTCTTGCCTGGGATGTTTCTTTCTCAAATTTACTCAGAGGCATAGCCTGGGGCGGTGGTGCACGCCTGTAGTCCCAGAGGCTAGGGAGGCAGAAGCAGGAGGATCGCAGGTTTGAGGCCAGAGGCAATCTGGGTAATTTAGCCAGACTCTGTCTCAAAAAAGTAAAAAAAAAAAAAAAAAAGAAAGAAAAGAAAAGAAAAAAGGGCTGAGGGTGAAGCTCAGTGGTCCAGCACTTGCAGAGCATGCAGGCGTGAGGCCCTGGGTTCAATCCCCAGTACCACAAAAATAAATAAATAAATAAATAAAATAAATAAAACAAAATTACTCAGAGGCCAACTTCCTGCAGGTGTATTTCTGTTCAAGGAAATGATAAAGTAAGAGAAAGTAAACTGCAGTGTGTCTCCAGGGCCTGGTTGACTACAGAAAAGGTCTACATTGTTGCTTCTCCTTGAGAAAGGGAAGTCCCATCACTTCTCTCACCAGCCATTGTTTAACATTTGGATTTCAATATTGGGATTTGTGTAAATGCCTGGAATTTATGGTCTTCCAGGCCTCAACTTCTGATTGTACATCCTTTCCATTTAATAGCACAGGTAAGTAGTATATGACAGCATTGAGTGGACTTTTCAAAACAACCACAAAGATTACTTGATAATAGTCCAAATAATTCATTTAACATGTTTTCTATGAATCAGAAACTTCGATGTTACAGAGCATAGGCATACTATATTATATTATCTTTAGAGGGCACTTTTCCTTTCAGTGAATTATTTGTGATGTACGTATGTTATAATAAAAATAAAAGAAAATTAAATGACATATATGGCAAAGTAGAGTAAGCAAGCTCCCAGAGCAGTTAGCTTTCCAACTCATTTGAGCATTACACTCAAAATAATGATTTGAACCCAACACAGCTATAGAATGACAATACAGCTCAAGAAATAATGCTCATATACAGGCTTATGGGGCTATAACACACTCTCCAATAGCTAGCCTTCTGTATGCATGTGAGTGAGTGTGTGTGTGTGTGTGTGTGCGTGTGTGTGTGTGTGTGTGTGTTGTGGGGAGTTACGGAGCTGTGGAATTAAAAAGAATAATACTAGCCATGTTCAGTGGTGCATGCCTGTAATCCCAGCGACTCGGGAGGCAGAGGCAGAAGGATAGCAAGTTTGAGACCACAGGTAGTCTGCATAATTTATTGAGACCCTGTCTCAAAAAAAAATGGGCTAGGGGTGCATCTCTGTGGTACAGCACATGCAAAGCATACAAGTGCAAGGCCCTGGGTTCAACCCCCAGTACTGCAAAAAAAAAAAAAAATAGTAAGCCTCAGATTGCTGCCAAGTGATATTTATTTTTGTTTTTGTTTTTAAGGGACCACAATATAAGGAATATTAAATTGAGTGCTTGATCTTGAAGACTATATATCCAGAAGAGGACAAAAGTAGAATATTACTGGAATAAGTCTCCCCATATTTAAAAATAATAAAGTCAAGCTGATTTTTTGTCCAGATTCCTCTGTAACAGGTCCATTTGGGTATTTGTTCCAGCAAGCACCAGAAATGTATCTGGGCTGGAAAAGACATAACCAAAAGAGGATATTTATTTATTTATTTTTTTATTTTGTTAGTTAATGAGACAGGGTCTCTCACTGTGTAGCCCAGGCTGGTTTGGAACTTGCTGTGAACTCAGGATTCTCCTGCCTCAGCCTCTTAAGTGCTGGGATTAAAGTGCTGAGATTACAGGCCTATACCACCAAAACCAGCTGTAAGGAGGCATCTTTAAATGACAACAAAGAAGCTCTGTCGTTACTGCAAAACATTCAAGTGATCAGCAAAGTATTCACAAAATATTTGTTCTAAAACTTCAAACTCCAGCATTTGTTCTCAGGGTGCTAACATGTTTCACTGAATTATGTACAAGACTGAGTTGGAATACCATTTACTCTTATGTCCCCCATGATATTCCAGAGTGTCTTACACATAGCATAAAAATTATAAATATTTTGAAAAGTGAAGCCAAATACAGTATTCCTTATGTCAATAAAAAATGTTTTCCTGTGGAATAAAAGGCTTAGTTTCAAGTAATTCTGCAACTTGAACTGTAATTACTTGCCTCTGTAGCTCCCTGACTTCCACAACTTCGAACAGATGTCCTTGGAGCCTGAACCAAATTGCAGGATACCTAGATATCCCTGTTCAATTGTTTAGAAATGACAGCCATAAGTTTCCCTTTACCAAACCCTGGGGTTTACCTAGGGCAGGAGCATGGGCAGCAAAGAAAGTATTATTGGGGAACAATTACAAGTGAGAGGGAATATTCGCCAACCTCATCCCATTCTCATTTTTTCCAAATGGAGGTCAGGACTGGATCTGCTGGGACGGTGAGAACAGCCCCATTCTTCAAGTAGCTCAATCTCTCGCCATCTTCCAGCAAGAATTTTGTTCTGTTACAGCAGAAGTATAGTCCTTTTAAAATAAATGAGTCCAGGCCCAGGAACAAACCATTACTTGACTGGAATTCCTTGATGTCTTGACTTTAGACAAAGGCAAAGGGATATTTCTTAAAAAGCAGGGAGAGTGAGACAGAAGCTGAAGGTGAGGTTTTCCTACATGGGAACATCTTTTGGGCAAAGGGAACAGATAGGGACAGCACTCTGGAGTAGGGACTCCAAATTAACTCTTAGAGGATATCTAGTTGAAGCGTCTTGGACTTGGGTGGTGGTGCCAGGGGCAAGAATATAAGCCTGGAAAGGCTGCAGTGTGCAAGTAAAGAGGTTCCAGACAGCTCCCTACTCTAGGGCTGTGGTTCTCACATTATAGTCAACCAGGGAGCTTGAAAAGTGGCCATATGATATGACATCCCTCCCTAGACTGAGGCAGGAGCTCTAGGGTGGATCTGGGCATTTGTATATTTCAAAGATCCCCAGGAAATGCCAGTGTGGCTCCAGGGTTTCCAACCCCAGGAAGCCTGGCTCTACTCTATTACTCCCAGAGCAGAAAGCAGGTAAATTATCCCTCTCAAATGGAGAATTGTTGTTGTTGTTAGGTGCCATTGAGTCAGGTCCCACTCATAGTGATCCTATGTACAACACAATGAAACACTCTCTGACACTGTGCCATGCCTGGCATTATGTCAGTGCTTCTCTGCTATTCATAGGATTTTCAGTGGTGGATTGATTTTGGAGTGGGCTGCCAGGTCCTTCTCCCTAGCCTACAGCACCTGGTATTCCCAGGCGGTCTCTTATCCAAGTATTACCAGGCCAACAATGCTTAGCTTCCAAGATTGAGGGGGATCAGAGGTCAGGGTGCTATTGCTGCAGATCAAATTGAGAAGGGAGTGTGAAATTTAGAAAACTAGATATGCAATATACAGGACCACAAAGCTAACATGGTATATGAGCTAGAATGTTTAAGTGGGTGCATCATAGACATGGGCCCTTCTCCCCTTCTACGGAACATATAAACTCATGTGCACACAGTTCACAGCAGTTATGGGCTATATAAACGACCCAGAAGTCCAGTTTGCATCAGAAGGCAATGAGATTCCCCTAGCTCAAAAACACACTTAGAGGCTAAAACCACTTCAGGAAGAAGAAAGAGGTAGGAGTGAAGAAAAGGTGAACTTTTGTAAAGTGGGAAAGGGCTATCTAGGTGATAGGATAGAGAGGAATCTTCAGGAATGTTTTTAAAGGCCACTGAGCTGCCTTTGGAAATATCCCTGAGGGAGTGGAGGAACAGAGCATCTTAGGCCACGTTTTTTCCCTTCATTTAAGAGGTAGCTAGATAAGAAGAACACACATAGTGGAATGTGGACTGGGTTGGGGAGCAGGGGAGGCGGAGAAGGATGTCTGGTGATAAAATCAGTTTCACTCTGCCCTTGGTCCTCAGGAAAACTTGACTTTTAGCAAAGGACTCTCTGGGTAGCCATTGTGGAGGGACACAAGGTGGGGAGGACAGGTATGGACAAACAGCAAAAGCTCCAGAATTCCACTTGTTGATCACCATCCAGGGCCTATGCAGGGATTTCTCACTGAAATCCGGTTCTTCCATTTGAGTCCTGCCCCATTAAAGTGAGAGCAGGTGGGGGAGTTGCAAAGGATTTAGAGGAACAGGTCAGCACGAAACTTGAATTGTGAGGGAAGGGAGCCTTTGGCAGCCAGAACAAATTGGGAAAGCACTCATAGGGCAGACCCAGACTTTGGGTCCTGCAGGGATGGAGGAGGATCAGGTATTCATTCATAAGGATGCAGTGCATGGAGTCTCAAGGTCCCTAGCATACAGGTCCCCAATATCTTTGGTGGGCAATACATGTGGCTTCTAGGGACTGGTCACACCCATTGCTGGCCCCACAGCAATAATCTCTCCAGGTGGCTCCTGGGGTTCTGGAAGAGAAAGGGCCCCTCCACTTTGGCCCTGCCAGCTACTCTGTCCCAAAGTTGGTTTCCCCATGGATGGAACCATTGGAAAACTTTGCAAGTGCCCCTTCCTGCACCCTCTTCCATAAGTGGCACCCAGGCAGGCAATGTTTAGGAGAACTCCTCCGCTGATGTGACAGTTTAGCCCATCCAAACCATACTCTTGAAAGTAGGGCTGCCAGATAAGGTACAGCTTGTCAGGTCAAATTCAAAGATCTCATAAGCAACGAAGAATCTTTTAGTATAAGTATCTCTCATGCCATATTTGGGATATACTTAAAACTAAAAAAGAAAAATCCGTTATTCATTTGGAATTCAAATTTAATTGAGTGTCCAGAGTTGTACGTGCCAAATTTGGCAACTTTAACTGAGTGGAGTGGCTACCTGGGTCCGGGGAATTCTTTGCCAGCCAGTCTCCAAAAGTGAAGTGGAATCTAACAGAGCTGAATCTGAGGGGCAAGGACTAGGGAAGGAGGAGGGATGCTGCTTGAAAGAAAAATTTCTGATAGGGCCTAAGGGGAGGAGGAAAGAGGAAGAAGGAGAAAGGAGTTGGGGAGCTAGACTGCAGAGAAGGAGATAAGACAGTAGCTAAAGTGCTGGGGTTTTTAGAGTCGACTGGAATATTTCTATTAACTTATTTTATTTTATTTTATTTTAGGTGATGGGGCTGGAACTTAGGGCCTCAAGCATGCTAAACATGCTCTACCACCGAGCTACAACCCAGCACAGCCAATGGTTATAGTCTTAAGACAGGCGAGTGCAGGGAGGGGGCATAAGAGTCTACTGGCTTTGGGCATCTGTCCAGGGGAGCAAGGGTAGGAGTGGTTTGTGGAGAGAAAAAAGAGGGAGTGAACTCCACATCCTGACTGAGGAGAGACAGTGGAGTGCGGAGAGAGGCAACTGACCTCTCTGTTCCTCAGAGCCTCTTGGGATAGGGAATTGAGGTCACTTCCCTCCAGCTTCCTGAAGGCAGGCTGCTCAGCGGTCTCAGCCAGGACTCACATGCCTTGCTTGGTTTGGGGGCTGTGGTTGCCCCTCAGGGTTCAGTCACGCAGAAAGGGTCAATAAACTATGTATCTCTAGCTAAAAAAGAAAGACAATAAAACCACCCTCAAGGGCAGAGGTCACCTAGTTACTGATTGAGATATTCACAACTCTTCTTCCTCCCTTCTCTCTTCTCATCCTATTTTTCTCTCCAGGGTTCCCCCTCCCTTGACTACTTTTTTCCCTTTCTCCAAAGCCAAAGCGAACCCTGGAAGTAACTGAGGTATGAGGGAAAAAAAATCATACTATATGCAAAAATAAAAAGCTTGAAAACTAGGAGGATGGTGGTTGGCAAAACCTACCAGTTAAGAATATCTGGCCTCTACTGAGACTACAGTCCAACCTTAATCCAGAGTGGCAAAAATTTTCTGTAAAGGGCCAAATAGAAAATATTTTCGTCTTTTCAGGCCACATTCAGACTCTGTAGAATAATCTCCTCCTCCTCCTTTTTCTACTTCTTACCCCCCAGAGATAATTTTAAAAACTTTTTTGGCTCCTTGAGCCATTCAAATACACCAGGCTATAGACCAGAGTTAGCCTGTAGATTGCACGCCACAGTTTGCCATTTAAGTCCATACTAGAACTTGGGCTACTTTATCCCCATTTTGTCTTGTTTGGGGGTGGGGGAGAAAAAGGAGAGGAAAGGAAGGCCCCATGCTTTGTTTTAATATCAAAGTCCCTTCCTCCCATCCTCTCCCTAAGAAAGGAGTAAATGAAAGAACCCAAACCAAGTGCAAAAACAGGAGATCATTTGATTTTTACAAAATGCCATTCCTGAACTATCTGAAGTTCCTTGGGGGTCTGAGAGAGTATTTTTTAGGAGGCAGGAATTCGTGCTCTCAGCTTGAGCAGAAGAAAAGATCATTCAGGAAATGCAGCCCTTACTGAGGAGGGGAGAGGGAAGATGGAATGCTGGAATAGGCCTGGACTAAGAAAATGGAGGCTCTAGACCTAGGTGGGTACCAAGAATGAGAGTCAAGGCTAGAGAGCCATGATGTGGTCCAGAGATACCTTTACTGTCACTTTGGGTGTGGGATTTAGTCGCAAAGCAGAGAAAGGAATAAGCAGATATATCAGGATATTCTAAAGTTTCTCCCTACTTGTCTTGGAGCTGAAATAACTTACATTTTAGAAATGATCAAGCATTTAGCAGCTTAGAAACAACTTGGATTCCAGGGTAAATGTGTGTTCCACAGTGTCAGGCAAGCTTGGCACCCCAACTCCTTTCTCCTTCCCCTGTCTCTTTGGGTCTCTGGGGAAGGAACTGTAAACATAAATTGAACGTATCATTGTGTATCTCTGCTTCTGCCTGGTTCTGCCTCTCCACTGGACTGGATAATGTGACTTGCCCTTGTGGCAAGCACTCTGAGCCACACTACTACTGGACACTATCAGCCGAGTGCCCTCAGAGCAATAAAGAAACTCTTTGGTGACAAGACCATGACTAAAGTCGATCAAGATCCTCTCACCCAGATTTGGATGATGAGAAATGCCCACCACCTAGGATTTTACTCCATTACCTGTATTTCAGGGGGTCCGTACATAAACCCAAACTGGATTCTGATAGCTTTAGTTCAACTCTCTGCCTTCCTGCTCCAAGATCAGCCCTATTTACTTCAGCCTGTGTCTCTGAAGTTCAAGTGTATATAACTGTCTGCACAGCCCTGATTGACAAGTACAATGAAAATGTCTCATTCCCGTCTGGTTTGCATTTCATTACATTGGACAACAATATGCCTTGAACAACAGAGGACAAAGGCAAAATGGATTTGTAAAAAGAGTTGATTGATGATATCTATCTGTTGATTCCCTGTTAAAATTTAGAGGTATTTAGGGCTTCCAAAATGTTTGTCAAGTGATAAGACCATAGTAAGAACTCTGATGTGACCAGTAAAATGTAGAGTTCAGGAAGCGTTGGAGGAGAGTGTGTCCACAGGGCAGAGAGATTGGTCAGCTCAGCCCCTGAAGCCAATTAAGAGCTTTATCATAGCATAAAAATAAAGATGAGTTAAAAACCACATTCTTTTCCCAGTTTTCTTCCCCCTTCAGTTTTTATTGGCATTTGCAGGTTCTCTTTTTATAAGATCTGGGACTCTGAAGAGAGGGTGGGGATTTATGTAAAGAAAGTGCCCTTACCAGGAAAAAAAATCGAATAATGGTGAATTTCAAGGACATGTTTAAGCGAGAAACACTTTGTCCTTCACTAGGAAGAGACAGGGGCACCAAATTCAGCGTCTTGTAATAATTCCCTTCCTGCATTCAAAGATTCATTTATTGAAATAAATCAGGAAGCATTGGCAGAACGGAAATCCGCTTGCTGGGTTTAAAAGGTCTTTAAAATGTTGCAAGTGTTAGATTGCAAGTCTTTCCTAAATACAAAACAGAAGAAAGGACTGGAGTGTTTCCCTTGGACTTAAGGAAAATCCGCTAGGTCTCTGACTTAAGATAATTTCATGTCCAGCACAGAAAACGTGTTTAGAAAGAAATCCTGCGTGATAACAC
The DNA here is from genome assembly GCA_007922755.1 of Pedetes capensis. Lineage (NCBI taxonomy): Eukaryota > Metazoa > Chordata > Mammalia > Rodentia > Pedetidae > Pedetes > Pedetes capensis. Next base: position 44,034 of record VMDO01010485.1, on the reverse strand, counting down.
AAAGTGGAACACATATTTTGGTTTTTAGGAAGCTGGAAGGAAGGGCAAAGTGCTGTACACTGGGGCTCTGGTTTGTGTGCTATACCAATTCTACCCTATTGGCCCTCAGGGCATTCTCTTTTCCTCCTAATTCTCCAAGCTAGATCCTAAAAATCAGACTCAAAACCTTTGCTGGTTTGCAATGATCACTTTCCCTGATTTTACTTATTGATTTAGATTTGGGCATAAAAGTAAATCTTTTTCCTATTTACTATTTGAACTCAGTGTGAGGGAAAGGATTCCATTATATTTCCTATCCATACAGACATGTGGATATTTAGACCAGACCACGTACAACTGGAGGACACATAAAAGAGATTTATTGGTTAATTTAGGCTGTCTAATACACATGTAAACCTCACTAAGCCAAAACTGCCAAGGGAGCCTCAATGATAGCCTGAAATAAGAAGCACGACCTGGGTTCGAGTGGTCCTACTCTGCCCAGCGCGGTGATTCGGTTTTTCCACCTGAAAAATGAAAAGAGGAACCTCTCTCCCCACTGGCCCTAGCCTATGTGCAGGAAAAACTTTTCTTTGTTATTTTCCTCCTTGTGCCACCACTCTGCACTCAGACTCAGCTCCCCAAAGCCCTCGGTCCCCCCAAGTTGTTCCCAGGGTCTCCTCCCAAAAGTAACTCTGGGGAGGAGGGAAAGCTTCAGGTCTCAAGAAAAAACTTTTTTTTTTTTCCTTGCCAAACAGCAGTGTTTTGCTTTGTGAGGAGTGGGAAGCTTTGTTTTCTGGTGCGGTGATTTGCTACATCTGGAAAGATTTCACTTTCTGTCGCGTTTAAGAGTTAGGGTTCCCCCTTCCCAAATAAGGAACCCCCCACCCAAACCAACCGAAACAGAATTGGAAATGACCTGCCTATGCCCCTCTGTTCACAGAGGCCCTAGCCTTTCCCTTTTGGGGGCATCTGGGACCCCGGCGCCTCACTGAGCAACGGCACCCCCTCAAAACCGCACAACTGGGATGGGCCTGCCAGCCCCAGGAAGAGTTCCACTGCCGGGAGCTTTTGGCCTAGCTGAACTGCCTCAGGTCGGCCCCTTAACAAGCATTCCCCCCACCTCCCGACTTCTCGGTTGATGATCTAATTGAATTATGCCTTTTTGTTCCAGGGACTACAGAGCACGTGCTGGAGGCAATTAATTATCGGAATGTGGCCGCATCAAAACGGACACTGGGTACCGGGCAGGTCAGCGGCGGCAACATCCCCCTGCCCTGCGTTCGAGACTCCTCCCCAAAAAGGAGCACGTTAGGCTCCTGCGGCCGCGCCTTCAGCCCCACGCCGGGTTGTCGGCCCTGATTCCCAATCGCGAAAGGCCCTCGCTTATCCGGGTACCAGCCAGGACTGCCCAGAAACTCTTCCAGCAGCGCTGGCCCCGCCACGGCTCGACAGCCGCTCCCTCCCTGTCCCCAAGCCTCCAGAACCGCTCTCCTCGGGATCGGCTAGGAGAGCAAATCCAAACTTTTTCAAACCAGCTACAGGCCCAGGGGTAGTGGGGGTTGATGGGAGGTGAAGAGAAATAGAGGGAAGGAAAGGCAGGAAATAAAGGGTAACGTAAAAAGAAAGGGAGAAAGAAAAGCAAACCTCCCTTTTTGTAAACCTGACTCCAGGGAATTCATTTGCATTATTTAGGCATATTTGTTCTTCTCCGATACACCCCCACCCCCCTCAAAGAAACCCTCTGCTGAGCGGCAATGACACCATTCTTGGAGAGCCTATTTTCGGTAGATGCAATAATTTAAGTCAGCAGTGAACTCACCTTCCAACCTGGGGAGAGAGCTCTGGATGTGGAGGGAGATTGGGGAGAATTTGATAGGAAGGGGTGACTACGGTAAGATGTGCTACCGGCAGGGTTTTCCCCCGGGAAACTGGCAAAGAAAGAAGGTGAAGTGTTGGCCAGGCCAGGCAGATTGGGGGGCAGGAAGTGCAAGGCTGCAGTTATAAAGCACTGCTTGAGGCGGTCTCCTGGCGCCTCTGAACTTGATCAGATGTTCTGTTTCCTACAGAGAGCTGGCGGCCAGGCTGGGAGGCTGCCTCAAGGCGTAGACTTTGGGGCTCTGCCCTGCCTGGGATGTGAAAATCCCAGCCACCTTTCTCTCGGCCTTTTCTTCCCATTTTCGCTCTCCTGCATTCTTTGCAAGAGCCTTGCCAGAAAAAAAAAAAAAAAACACGAGTGGATTTCATAACCCTGTCCGAACCTGGTCATTTTGTCCAGAAAGACCTTGCACCAGATGGGTTAGGGGGGGCGGAGGGAGGAAGGCGACTCCAACACACGCCTCTGGAAAGTAACTCCTTAAGGGGTAAGTAGTTCCCGAGGTCACTAGGGGCTTCTCGGGATAGGAGCAGAGGACAGCAAAGCCCTGGCAGTTCAGGGGGAAGAAAATGTTCATGTCACAGTCCCCCACCACACACACTGTGAGTTTGAAAATGTTTAGTATTCAAAGCTGATTAGCCCAGTGAGACGAAAACCACGCTGATACTGTGTGAGTCTAGCACGTTTACGATTTGTTTAGCGTATTGGATGCGTGTTTTGTATATGCAGCTCGCACATTCTGTGGATGTTTTATTTGTGCGTGTTTGCCGTGAGGTGCGTGAGTTTACTGTATTGTGTCTAGTTGCGTGCCGTGATTTTTTGTGTCGTGTGTAGTGTGTTCCCGTGCCGTGTGCTTACTGTTGTGTGCGTGTTCGGTGTGTTGTTGCTTGCGGTGTGCGTGTGTGTACCGTGTTGCGTTCGCCTTTCCTGCTGTGCGCTTAGGTTGCGTTGAATACGTTTGTTGTGTGCTGTCGGCGTGTCACGGGGAGAGTGGGTAGCGGCGAGTGCAACCGCTACTCAAATACTAAAGGGTCAACGCCTGACTCAGACGGGAGTATGGGAGTCTGGCTGTAACTACAATCGTGTCTTCTAGTTCGGGCCTCAGACGGCTGCAGCCAGCTCTGGGCCCTGGCAGTGAGCTGGTCCGGCCTGGGTCCGGTGTCTCGGGACCATCGGAACTCGCAGTGGCGTGTGGGGTGGCAGCAGAGGCTGGGCCGGGAGCACTGCACAGGGGCACTCCCGCAGGGGATCCGCTTCCTGCGAGCAGCGCAGGAGAGCGCTCCCTAGGGGGTGCCGCGGCGGGGCGTCAGGGGCACTGGACGGGTAGCGCAGCGCAGACGGCGGAGGCACGCCAGGGAGACGGCGCCGAGCGGGGCCAAGAGTTTCTGTAGCCAGAGAGGGTACGAGGGCGCGCGAGGGGCTGGAGGCCCGCGTGGAGGCTGGACGAGGCCGGAACGAGGTGCAACCCTGCCCGGGCCGCCCCGCCGCTGGCCGGCCGGAGCCTGGTTCCAGCTCCCCGCAGCCTCGCCAACGCTGCGGAGCCCACTCGCGGCCGCCGGGCCGCCGCCGCCTCACCTGCCAGGCGCCCGGCAGCGGCCCAATCAGCGGCGCCCGCTCGCCGCGGCTGCCATGTTCCCCGCTCCGCGCTGCCAATCAGGGTGGCGGCTGCCAATGGGCGGTCGGGCCGGGGGTCAGGTGACCGCGGGCCAGCTGGCTTCTTATTGGCGCGCGCCGACCGGCCTCCCGCTCGGTTTATGTGAGAGGAGTGAGTGATTGACTTTATCAGTCCAAGGACAGTACTCTGGAGGCCAGGAGGCTGGGACCCTCGAGGCGAGCGGCGACGTCTGAGCCTACGCACTGCCCGCTGCCTGCCCTCCGGCCGCGAGACGCCTCCTCCACTCGGCGCAGCCCAGCTGGGAGGCCGGTGCCCTGGGAGCCTCAGGCTCCCGCTCTCGGGTAGAGGAGGGGTGCCCGGGACAGGATTGGCCAACCCCGCCCTCCACTTATGATTTGCCTTATTTTTCTTTGTGCGCTCCTGTTAGTTTGTTAAAGCCGATCTAGTCCCAGAGTCTTTTCTCCTCCCTTCTCCCTCCTCCTCTCCCCCCACCCTTCCCCCTGCTCCTTTTTCTTCTCCTCCCTCCCTCCTGTCCCTCTGCAGGAGACTCTCGCCGCGACGGAAAGTTGCAGCTGCCGGTAGCGCCTCCGGTGCCTCCCGGCCGCGTCCACCCGCCGCCATCCCTCTCCGACTTGGGCACTCCGGGGATCTCCTCCTCCGTCCGCACGGTTGCTCACTTCGGCCGGATCGCCTGCGTGCAGAACGCCCCACCTATGACGATGCTCCTGGACGGAGGCCCGCAGTTCCCCGGGCTGGGAGTGGGCAGCTTCGGCGCGCCGCGCCACCACGAGATGCCTAACCGCGAGCCGGCGGGCATGGGGCTGAGTCCTTTTGGGGACTCAACCCACGCTGCCGCCGCCGCCGCCGCCGCCGCCGCCGCCGCCTTCAAGCTGAGCCCGGCCGCGGCGCACGATCTGTCTTCAGGCCAGAGCTCGGCTTTCACACCGCAGGGTTCGGGCTACGCCAACGCCCTGGGCCACCATCACCACCACCACCACCATCACCACGCCAGCCAGGTGCCCACCTACGGCGGCGCCGCGTCCGCCGCCTTCAACTCCACTCGCGACTTTCTGTTCCGCCAGCGCGGCTCCGGGCTCAGCGAGGCGGCCTCGGGGGGCGGGCAGCACGGGCTCTTCGCCGGCTCGGCGAGTAGTTTGCACGCTCCAGCTGGGATTCCTGAGCCTCCTGGCTACTTGCTCTTCCCCGGGCTGCATGAGCAGGGTGCTGGGCACCCGTCGCCCACAGGGCACGTGGACAACAACCAAGTCCACCTGGGGCTGCGCGGGGAGCTGTTCGGCCGCGCTGACCCGTACCGCCCGGTGGCCAGCCCGCGCACGGACCCCTACGCAGCCGGCGCGCAGTTCCCTAACTACAGCCCTATGAACATGAACATGGGCGTGAACGTGGCTGCCCACCACGGGCCGGGCGCCTTCTTCCGTTACATGCGGCAGCCCATCAAGCAGGAGCTGTCCTGCAAGTGGATCGACGAGGCTCAGCTGAGCCGGCCCAAGAAGAGCTGCGACCGGACCTTCAGCACCATGCACGAACTGGTGACGCACGTCACCATGGAGCATGTGGGGGGCCCCGAGCAGAACAACCACGTCTGCTACTGGGAGGAGTGCCCTCGCGAGGGCAAGTCCTTCAAGGCGAAGTACAAACTGGTCAACCACATCCGAGTGCACACGGGCGAGAAGCCCTTCCCGTGCCCCTTCCCGGGCTGCGGGAAGATTTTCGCCCGCTCTGAGAACCTCAAAATCCACAAGAGGACCCACACAGGTAAGGGGAGGACAGGTGGGAGCGGGCTTCCCCTGGGGCACTTGACTACGGGGCCCACTGGGACAGCGAGGGAGAGGGATGGAGATCAAGGAGAGGGGCGGCGCCCCGCGGAGGCCATTCGGAAAAGGAGCGCTGTCAGCGCCTCTCCACCCCTCGCCCTCCCCTACCAGCCGCGCTATTGCCCTGTTCTAACTTCCCGGGCAGACGGCTCTGCGGTCTCAGGAACTAATTGGGACCTTCTCGCGCCCAGGAACAAACTGGCGCCGCCTCTTTTTGTGTCCCTTCCTGGGTTACTGTGAAGAGACTCCCAATGTGTTGCGAGCATATTGCTTAGGAGCGACTTAGTTCTAGGCACACACTCGCGGAAGGCAACCATAGAAATGCTAATGAAAACTAACTTTCGCCTACTTCCGCTCTTTTTTACACTTGATTGACACATCTCCTAATTAAATGACGGATACTTTTGTCAAACTATTTTTATTTGGAGTTCCAGGTTCAGTTCCGTCCTCCCGGAGGAATGCTAAAGTAGAAAAAGGCACCACACTTCCGTGGCTTGTTCAGAGCCTCTAGCAAAACTGTAGTTCCTGGATTTATATAGTTTTCTCCTTCCGAACAGTAAATAGGACTGCCAGGCTTTGAAATAGTGGGTTTAGCAAAACCGCCACATTTGAAAGGGGCAAATTAAAAGGTACAAAGGAAGGGCTGAAGAGGATTGTCCCCTCTCTGGCCCATTGTCCCGCCGAGCTCGGTTATATCGCTAAGGTGGCCGCGGAAGGTGTTCCCTGGGAGGCCTGGACCAGGTAGGGTGGAACCACAACTTCGGGGAAACTTTGCTGGAGTCAGGAACTTTCTTGTCCCGGGAGAACAAAGGGATGGTCAGGTCCTGGGCCGGCCCTGCCCCACCCCCGCACCGCACTACCACTCCCCAATCCAGCGGGCTCCACCGACGCTCTCCATTTCTCTCCAGGGAAGAGAAATGCACGGCCTTCCCCGGCCGGCGCTCCCTCTCCGGGAAGACCGCCGGGCGCTCAGTCTCCCGCCGCTTGACTCTGGGAAGCTCCTGGTCCTGACCATATATTCCCCTCTTTGAATTTTCTCCTTTTGCAGGTGAGAAACCTTTCAAATGTGAATTTGAAGGCTGTGACAGACGCTTTGCCAACAGCAGCGACCGCAAGAAGCACATGCACGTGCACACCTCGGATAAGCCCTATATCTGCAAAGTGTGCGACAAGTCCTACACGCACCCGAGCTCCCTGCGCAAACACATGAAGGTAATTACCTCTTTATTAGCGGTCGGCGGTTTGTAAACACGCGGCCCGACACCGGGCGGCGGAACGGAAGCGCCCGCGCAGCCAACCCTCTATCCTCCACATTAAATCCGATTTGCTCCAGCGGTGACACCTTGAACCCATTTTGGGGGTGGGAGGGGGCAGGGGAGAGCATCGTTGGGAGGGGAGAGAGCAGAGGGAACAATCAGTTGTTTACTGGGAAGCTCTAGCCGAGCTCGCCAGGGCTTGAGGCTGCAGTGGCTGCCTCTTCCTGGCTCTGCCCTTGGTGGGAATTGAAGAGTGGCCGCGCCGAACCCGGGGGAGGGCAGTTCCCTTGCTCTTCGGCTTCCCATAAAACAATAGGGTCGAGAAAGCGCGGTCTGAGTCCCACGCTGGGACTTCACAGCACCCACAGCCTCTGTGCCACCCTACTCTATACCTGCTTTCCCAAGCCTAAACGGACTTGGTAAAACCTGTGCCTAGAATGACTGTTTCATAGGTCCCTGCAGAATAACTGCTTACCCACACTCCGTCCACGGAGAAAGCATTTTTGAAGTGGCATGACAAAAACGGAGTGCTTGCTTTCTTTTCCATAATGCCAATCTCAGGACTGAACCTGTTTTTTTTGCTGAAAATGCCCAGAGTTTCCTAAACATCAGTAATATGGGCGGGGGGGTGGGGTATCGTGGTTCTCTTTTTAAGTGGGTCACTGGGCGGTCTTGGCTCTTACAGTACTCAAATTCTGCTCTTGTTTTTGCTTACACATTGCCAGTTGGAATTACATTCATTATAATATATACATGTTAATTTTAGGTTCATGAATCTCAAGGGTCAGATTCTTCCCCTGCTGCCAGTTCAGGCTATGAATCTTCCACTCCACCCGCTATAGCTTCTGCAAACAGTAAAGATACCACTAAAACCCCTTCTGCCGTTCAAACTAGCACCAGCCACAACCCTGGACTTCCTCCCAATTTTAACGAATGGTACGTCTGAGGACAACCAAAATGCATTTAAAAAAGAAAACTGAGACCAATCAGACGGAAATGGAGTTTTAAAGCAAGAGGCCATATATAGGGCTACATCTTGTTAATTGCAATTGTCCAGGAAGGTTTTGAGCAAGATCCAAAAGTAGCCATGCCCTTTTCTCAGGATTAGAAAATATGTTTTGGCATTTGAAGGATTTTTTACAAAATCTTTTCACTGATTTTTCCATCCCTTCCTCTTGCTCTCTGTCCACCCCATTCTGAAACTCCTTCAATTCATTTTCACACTTGTCCTGTTTCTTGAGGAAGTTATAGAAGGCTTGGTGGTGGTGATGTTAAACTGATGGAAATTCTTCTTCGCCTTAGTGGTGATTGTTTAAACTCTCACAGTCTTAAACCATGCCAAAGTCCTGTTATGTCTTGAACTTTTCTTCAAAACATTACACTTGTGAATGTATCTTTGTCTAATGGGGTCGAATTGTTGTTCAGTATTTTTTCAGGCTGAGGATATGATGTTACTCTACACAGATTGTGACGTTTAGTATGCAGTTGCCTTTTGTAATGACTTTTTTTTGTAAATACATATCCGTTGATGCCATATTTATCGTTTGTAATTTAATTATTGCTGCAAGTGCCGGGAACTGAACAATATTTATGGATAAATGTTTTCTAACAAGTTCTGTACAGCTTTTGATTATAACTGCTTTAGCATTAAAATTTTATTGTTTTGAGAGAAGAACACAATTTACAATTTTTGAACCACTGACTCTTTTCTCTTGTTTTGTAACAGCCTCCTTCTACAAAGAGGAGATGTGAACAAATTGAATCTTGTTTGTTGGTATTTATAACTCATTCAGATCCCTTTTTTAATTGTTAAATTATTTTTCTATTGCAGTATAGATTCTTTACAGTGTCAGTTTCCATCTGGGAAGACCCTCCTTTCTTTATCTCTAGCTCAGATGGTTGTTTAACTGCGAGTTTAAATGTGTTTGTCCTGGATTTTCGGCATGCAAATCAAATATTACTGATCAATTCAGTTAGTGGCCATGACATCTCAATCTTGTACTTCAAAGACTGAGAAGCTGGATTTAATCATCCCTGCCCTACATATATAAACATAAGGTAACCTAATTAGTTTTATGTCCCTTAGTTCTTTATTACTTTACATAAAAATGAAAATTACGGCAGGATGCATGTCTGTTCTATCTAGAGATCACCCATATACCTATATATGTTTGTATCTATGACTTATCTAATCTACCTATCAAATAACTATCTAGCTCTCTATGTATTTTCAAAAGATAGCATATGTCTGGCACAGTGGTGATGAGCAAGGCCAGTTGAGCAGTGCTTGCTTTTGGTTAAAGTGCTTCTTAAAAGAACCATAGTCCATTTAAATCTTGGATGGCAAAGGGTGATTTGTTTGCTGTATATAGTCCAATTCATAATTATCACACTTATTCATAACATTTATATAGAAGTGTAATATCTGCAGCAGCTCCAAAATGATACTGTGGAAAGAAAAACATTTGCAAAATATGTTATTTTTAAAGTTCATTATTTGTAGGCAAAGATGTTAAGAGCATTGTTTCCATTAAAATCAATAACAATGAAAAACGGTTGTTTGCTTTGTGATAAAATGTTAACAATCCATTTGATCTTCAGTGAAGCAACTGTTTGGACAAACAGTTCTTTTCACAATGGTTCTATGGAAAAGAAACTGATTACTATTTTCGGGGGGTTGAAGTGGGTAGAGTATTGAGGCCTTTTTTTATTAGGGTGCTGTTGGTTATTAAGAGCCCAATCTCTGCATGAATAACAGAAAGGTGGAGATAAGGAATTGTAAAGTATTTAGAACTGTAGTGAATAGGCTTAAGTACCTCTTTCTCTTTAAGGGACAATACTCTTGAGTTTTTGGTGGCAGTCAATTTGGTATTATATATAATCCTTTTCAGTTCTAGAATTGTTGGTTGTTCTTTTTAAAAATAAAGTCTTGGCACATGTTATTCATGCTATAACATTTTTGTATTTGGTACCCAACATTTTCTTCATGTTCAAATAAATCAACCTAAAGTTGAAATGCTTAGAGAATTTCTCATGATTAAAAGAAACTTTCATTCCCTGGATACAGTTGAAGCAATCTATTTTGTTATCTACTGATCTTTATCAACAGACAATTAATTATTGACACTTTCTAATTGCAAATCGCTTCAGAGGCAATTGTTTTGTTAGCGAAGAATGGAGTCTTTTGCACTTTACTCCACCAGTGTCCAAGCCTGAATGCCTTGAACTGAGAATGGGATGATTACACATGTGATGGGCAGGTAACCTGGTTGGTCTACCACTACCCCCTCAGACATTCCAGTCTTGACCTTGACATTCAGGGTGCTGGACCAGTTTCTTATTTCAGGATTTTTTCCTTCATTTCAAATCAGAGAGCATTTTAAATGTTCAGCAAGTTTTCAGAAAGTCTGCATTCATAACACTGGCTCTAAATACGGGCCAGGCCATTGTGAAATCGAAATAGTGAACTTAGTTTACTGTTTTCTCTGTGAGTTCCCTCCCCAACCTATCCTAACTTTAAATGGAGATGGGTTGGGTGCAAGATTCACACAGATTCTTGCCTTCTCCAATTAAATATATTATGCATCTGCTAAGGAGACAAAGAACAGTTTCATTTTTTCTTAGTTGCTTGCAATTATTCCACCATAAATTCTTACAGGAAAGCATTGTGACTGTCTTAAGAGAGGAAGACATGCCAATTAAATAGCAATGATGATAACCAATATAAGAGGCTATAAAAGCTTTGCCCTTATGCATGATTACTTCTAATTTGGGTACAGCAAATTTCTCAAAATTATGTCCTATTTCCCCATATCATTTTTGACAAAGAAAACTATTAATTTTGGTTCAAAGAAACAAAAAATTTACCACAGATTTTCTTCTTCCACAATCTGGCTCCAGGAGTGCACATTCTTGAATTTGAGGTAAATAACCTTAGATGAATAATAAACACACTCCACTACCCCCAAAGTCATAAATGCTAAAGCCCCAAACGAATGCTAGGCTCTCAGTAATCTACTCCTTGTTTTTCTTCCTGCACCTGGCAAGATTTTTGTTAAAAAGTTCAGTATCTTTTTCAAAATGGGTGAGTTAGCATAAGATTTCCACTATTAGGTAGGGAAAGGGGAGGCAGCTACTCCAGTCCAGAAGGTTAAACATCAGGACCCAGGCTAAGCAGGCAGTCGCTCTTAGCTACTTGGAAGGATGGAGAAGAGCATGCAGCGACCCCTGCTCACAAAGCCTCCCCGGAAAGTTGGTGTGCTCTGGACTTCCTCGCCCCTCCCCCCACCTCTCCGCCTGATTTTTTTTTT
>VMDO01010485.1:0-33063 GCA_007922755.1 Pedetes capensis | reverse complement strand
GGTTTCAGGAGTTGGGGCTCAGGGTCCGACTGTCTTCAGGCCCCTTGTTGGGGAGGAGGGGCACCTCATTTCCTAGGGTCAATTCTCTCGCGGTCTCTGCCCGCTGACCCTTTGACCTCCACCTACAGGGCCCTTGGCGCCCTTAAGCCAGCGGTCGCCCGGGCCCCAAGGACGCTTCGCGCCCCATCGCCTCCCGGCCTCATTAGGCCGGCGGGGCTGTAAAGCAGGAATCAGCCGCTGCCTAATCCGGACCCGGGGTCAATACGAGCCCAAACAATGGTGAGCTCCGAAGGCCACAGCGCAGCGCTGGCTGCGAATTCTGTGTTCAATTCATTTCCCCGCAGCGGTGCAGGGGGGCCGGGGCGGGGGCAGTGGGGCTCGTCTGCCCGAAGGCCGCTCGTGGCTCCCGCGCTCGCTGTGCGAACGGTGGCTTCGCAGCGCCAGGGCTGGCGGGGCGGCGAGGCCCCCCGGGCCTGGAGGGCGGCCGGCGCGGGAGCCCGAGGGCGGGCGCGAAGGGGGCCGCCCCCGCGCCAGGAACACACTTTGAAGTGGGTTTTTAGCGCGCACGTGTGAGGCCGGGCCGGGGCCTGAGCGGGGACCCGCTGGGAGGAAAGAGGCGGCTCTGGCCTGGGCCCCAACCCCGCCCCTGCTCCCCGTGGCTCCGGCCTTTTCAAGCCGCGGCCGGGGGCCTAGGACTCCCCCCCCCACGCCCCCGCTCCCGCGGCCGCCGCGCGCAGGCGCACAGCCCGCAGCCGTCGAGGCGGATTTGGCTGCGAGGGGGTGGGGGGTAGAGTTGAAAGCGGCTTTGCAGCCCGCGCCTGAGCGGGGAGGACGGGGAGGGGAGGGTGGGGGATGGAGGGTCGTTTTGGGGGCGGCTCCTGAGTCGTGAATATGGCGGCCGGATGGGAACCCCCGCGGAGCGCAGCACCACGCAGCGCGCGGGCTGCGGCACTGTTGTGTGGCTGAAATGCCCTTGTTATGCTGCAGCGCTGGGCGTCTCGCGGGAGAAGGGAGGGCGCGGCGGTCGAACGCAGGTGGAAAAAAAAGAGACACTTGAAGAAAAGCAAAACGGAAGCGAAGAAGTTCTTCCTGGGTATTGGCAGGGGAAGTTGGCGTGCCCTTTGGGGGGTTGGGGTCCCACGGGGTTGCCCCTAAAAGCCTCCAGAAGTTGCCTCACCTTCCCGCCCAACTTGAAAATGCCCCTGGCGCTTATGGATGGAGCTTGGCATTTGGAGTAGTGCCGCTCTCGGGATTCCACCACACCTGAGTCTGTAAAAATGCGCAGGACTGGACACTGGGCTGTCTTCCCAGGACAATGGCAGAGCCCGAGAGGAAGGGACGTAGGCACCATTTCCAAATGAATTGTCCGCCCTTGTCGACGGACGAGTGCTAGGGGAAGTTTGAACCCTGACCGTTGTGCGGGCCCCATTTTCTGCATATCTCATTTAAACGTGATCCTGGGAAAATGGGCGCTGTCGTAGCCTTTGTGTGTGCTACAACAGCTGGTGGCCTTGGGTTAAGGGGGAGAAAGCCTCAGTCCTGAAAACTCACTTCGTTTTAGCTGAATTGCCTTAATGCTGGATGGTGAAAGAACCCTTGGCAGTTCTGGCATTTGGAGCTCGTGTTTTCTGCGCAGGAAAAAAAAAGGGGGGGTGTGCTGCGGATGCACCTTCAGATGTGTCTTTCGTGAGGAATAAAATGTGAGATTAAAATTTTTTCGTTTATTCACCCCCAGCTACTCTTATGGGTAGGGTCTTCCTGGAGCCCAACTTCCAACCGAAAAGGCAACCCTTTTGGGGTTATCCAGTGTCATGGATTCGCGCTCTTGAAGGTGTGAGGCACTTGCCTAGGGCCTCCTCGGGAAGGGCCCCAGGTGGGTGGGCAGGTCATTAGCAAGACTGGCCCTGATCTGGGGGAAATCTGCAAAACAGTGCCTTTATCTGTGGAGAACAATTGATGGGGTTGTCTCTCCTCCTTTTCAGTGCACAAAGAAGACGGCTTTGGAGCGAGAATTTGGACTATGCATTTAAGTTGTTGTGCTTTGCATTGAACCCCCTGGGCAATTAAAATAAGCTTGCCCGGTAGTATTTTCTCTCCTTTTCTTATGTGCGATTTCTGCAAGTGAAAGGAGCTGGAGCCTCTTCAGCAGTTTGGAAAGTTGTATTGAAATTGCCCCCAAACTATTTTGTTTTGTTTTTGCTTTTTTTTTCTTTCCTGTGGGCAAAGTTTCCTTCCTGGCCTGGGCCACTCCTCTCGCCCCCTCAGTGAAATAGTGTATTGACATCTTTGCGAGATCAAAGGAAGTAAATGGTGATTGCTGTATACTTTATTTTTCCATGCTGTAGTTTGAACCCTGAGGTTTGAGCTTTTTCCTAGTTAAATCTCGTGATACCAAAAGTGTCGAAAATAAAAAGTTCATTAAGTTGGAAAAGTGTAATCCATCGGTTAGACAGGGATTTGTCTCTTTAAGAACTACAGACCACAGATTGTCTATTAGATTGGCTTTAAAATCAAGCTAAGATGCACTGATGAACTGTTTCCCCTGGATACCTGTGGTGTTCTTTGGGTCGATTGAAAGGATAAACTTGGTTGATTTTCATAGGAATTATGTGAGTAGAATTTCTGCAAAACTGGGCAAGTGATAAATTCGTAGGGCTTTATATTTGTAGGAATGACAATTCCAAAGGGCACTTCTTTTCTCACTGAAGTTTGGTTTCTGTCATAACTATTGAAGTATACAGCTTGAAAAACACTAAATTTTCAGGAAGCATTTAAAGAGGGGAGTGTTCAGATCACTTGAACTAATGGTAACTTTTAACATAGGACCATAAATTCTTTGAAAAGTAGAAGAACTACTGTTTCCAAACATCTATTGAAACTAAAGAAATAGCATCATTCTTCAAAAAACATTTAACAGATCAAGACGTTTTGTATGTTTTTAATCTGATAACAGTTCAACCTGATTACTAATATGATGAATGAAGAGAAATGTAAACTTTATAGCAACTATAAAAATACCTTTCACCATATGTCAAGTTTATAATGTTTGATCTCTAATAAGGTGTATATATTGTCTAATGTGCTTTATATAAATACAACCTATGTAAAGACCATTTGAACTTAAGGTGTTAAGAATAACAGTCCATCTTTTTTTATTATAAATTAGCCTTTTAAAACAACATATCCATGTAACATTTTGTGACATTTTTCTGTAAGAAAATGCGGCCTGTTTTGACCTATCTGCAGTTCACTTTTTGTTTTTTTGCCAGTGTTGTCCTGCTTGGTATCTGGGACAGTCTCTAATTCCTGACGAAGAACTTGATACTGACGTTGGTATGCAGCAACCAGCCCTCCATAACACTACCTATCCTAAATGCAGGTTTAATGCAGAACCTACTGTGCAAGAAATGATTTACTGATGAGGTTTCAAAGAAAACCACATCAATTTGAATGTCTGTTACCTTGAAGTGATCATTTTAAGAGTAGTAGCCTCTTCCTTAGGTATACAAAGACCATTTCTTTTTTTCTTTTCTTTTCTTTTTTTTTTGGTGTATTTCATTCTGTGTTGAGCAGTCTTTTATGAAATGGAAAAGCAGAAAAGCTTCCCCCACTCCAATTTAGGATTTATTGATGGGAAGATGGAGGTGAAGACTGGCCTAATTCATAACCCAGTATGCATTATCTCATGCACTGTTGCATATCTTTTTCAAATGTCTGCATTCCACATGTACAGCTGAAGTGTTTAAAGCTAGAAACATGAATACTTGTTAATTTTATATGTTCATGCTCAAAGAGCAACACCCAGTATCCCTACAATTGTTGTTTGCCTTAAATAAAACCATTTAAATTAGTTTTGTGATTATTGCTTTATTACAGTGACAATCATTGCCCCTAAATAAGCGTGATTAACCTGTGGAGTTGGAATAACTTATATAATATTGATATTTTTTCAGGTAGGCTGCTTTTTCACTGAATAATAATTTTGGGAAGCACCACTGAATAAAGCCCAGCCTTCTGTTTTGAGTTCTCAGTTTCCTCACCCAGGGGCTCAAAGCCAGGTGCTAGAGAGGACAGGGAAAAATTCAGAAGCAAGAATCGATTGTGGTTTTTAGAAGGAAGAAATGGAGGCAAGAGTTTGGAAGAAAAAAACAGCATTTGCACACCACTGTTTGGGTGAGAAAGGAAAGGAAAGACACAGCAGAAGTTAATCTCAAAAGGTGAAGAAAAAGGCTTCTGTGGCATCTAGAGGGGACATTACATTACATGTATATTATTCAGAAACCCTCAAGTGGTCTTTGGGGCAGACAACTTAGCAACCATTGATTAGATCAGATACAGAATCATGGAGTATAGGTGTGATTAAAATACAAGTTGTCATTAATTAACTGTAGTGTTAGAAAAAAGGAAGACACTTCAAAGAAATTCTTCGAACTACAGATACTTGATTTCTCATTTTAAATTTAACATCTGTAATCTATGAATGGCCATCATTCTATTTATTTGGCATGATTATGCCATGATGAAGTGCTGTAAAATTGTAGCTTCATAGAGTATATTGCTGTTGGATCTTTAGATCTAGTTCTACTAAAATTTCTGGTTAAGTACACTGATGATATTGTAATTTTTAAGTAGTGCTGACAAATGCTCATCTCCCTCTGATTCCTGTTGTTCATTTACATCAAGAATAGAAGAAAAGCCAGTCAGAGAATTCTGATTCTTTGATTCTCAGCTTTCTAACACTTGCCATTTTTTCTTATCCCCCATAACAATGTTGGTAGAATTATCATTTTGTTTTTATGTTTAAGAACAAGAACTGTGTTCTTGCAAACAGGCAGTGGAGAATTATAATGGTATTGTTGAAAAAACCTTTGAAAAGGTAACTTACAAAAATTGTGAGTGAGCCAGCTACACTGTGATAATAATACCTCCTAGGGTAAGGACTAAACAAGAAAATGTCCATAAAGAGCCTGTCACCAGAGTACTCCCTGAACAAATGTTAATTCTTTTCTTCCTTTCCTCCTGAAGGTAATTATTGTGCTGTTGTTCTCGGATAGTTTCCTATATTTTTTCACTACTAAAGGGCTGAACCCAGGTCCTTGTACATATTGCACAAGTGCTCTACCACTGGTCTGCACCCCTAGCCACTTTTTTATTATTTATTTTGAGACAGGGTCTCCCTAGGTTACATAGGCTGCTGCTGACCTCAAATTCAGGATCAGCCTCTGGCTCCTGAGTTACTGAGATTACAGGCATGTGCCACTGTGCCCAGCCAGTTTCCTATTTTTAATATTCTGGAATATTTTATTAAAAACATAATAGTTTGTATTGGGGTACAAATCAATACAGTTTTCAGAAAATAGATGGAGATTAGGGCATCTAAGAAATACTGCATTTCATAAACATAATCACTAGATCAAGCAAGTAGGTTTATGGATGTACTTATGAATATTTAAACACATAAAATTAAAATGTTATTAAATGCTTGTTGTTCACTATCTTCCAGTGAATACAATTATTCTTAGATAAAAAATAATTTGCACTTAAAATCTATAAACATGGTACCTTAATAGACTATCGTTAATTGGATAAAATTTTTACTTTTGTCAACAACTTGATTCTTATATTAAAATTCAATGACAATTTTACAATGTGAAAGTTGGTATTCACATGTAACAAAAATATTAAACTGTATATCTTAAATTATTCAGTTTTCCCCTTCTAAATTTATGTTAGTATTATGCGAGTGTGACTATAGAGTAATGACACTGATTTTCTTGTGATTCTTGGAAGCTAGCCCTGAAAGCAATTCCCAAAGAGGTGTCCCAAGATGTTTTGACCAAGACCAGCATCCTTAGAATAAGTTTATGGACTCCTGAGGTGACTGTTCTTTCATTTAAGATAAAAATAATAAAAACAAGACAAACAATACTCACCAGTCTTATTACTTTACAACATTGCTTCTGATTTCATTATATTTTGAAGAGTTCCCTGATTATTTCATTTTATGTTAATAAAATTGAGGTTTGGAGTTGGTGATATAGCTCAGTGATAGAGCACTTAGGCAGCATGCACAAGGGATAGGTTCCATCCCTAGCACTGCAGGTAAAAAAAATTGAAGCTTGAGCTAGGTGTGATGGGGTGGTGTACACTTGTAATCCCAGCGCTCAGAGATTGAGGCAAAAGGATCAAGACATTGAGGCTAGCTGGGACAGCATACTGAATTTGAGGCCAGCCTGGGATGCCTCTGTCTCAAGACTCTGTCTCAAAAAAGAAAGATAGATAGTTTGAGGTACAACTGGAAAACAGTGTAGAA
The DNA here is from genome assembly GCA_007922755.1 of Pedetes capensis. Classification (NCBI taxonomy): domain Eukaryota; kingdom Metazoa; phylum Chordata; class Mammalia; order Rodentia; family Pedetidae; genus Pedetes; species Pedetes capensis. Next base: position 26,750 of record VMDO01010485.1, on the reverse strand, counting down.
ATGCCCTACCACAGCATTATGAATGTTTTTCAGTTATAGGTCTATTTATGCAATAAAAGAAAACAAAAACACCATCACACAGCTCTTCCCGGATGAATTATCTGAGTGGGAAGTGTTTCTTTCCTTCCCATGGATTTTGGAGACTTGGAGGTCCTCAGAGAGGCTGGAGTGCTGAATGATAATTATGGCTTTTGTTTGGAGACTGGGAGACTTTTCATTATTCCTTTCTTCACTGGTTTATCACCTTTGTGTTTTTCTTCCTGACCCTCTCACATTTGTCCTGCTCATTAGACATGGGGTCAACCATGTAAAATTTATTTTGAGTCATGGTTGTAGCTGAGTATGCACAAGGTTATATTAAACATCCATTTTCAAATAGACAATGCTGTAGTTTTACCCATGGCTGGATGGTCCTACAGGTAAGATCTCACTCTATCTGAAAGGTCAAGTCAATCAGCATGGTCTTTAAGTGTTCTTGCTTCCATTGCCTTTTATTGTACTTGTCTTAGAAAAAAGTCCTTGTTAATTTTTTAAAAAATCAATTCCTCAGAAACCTCATTGGTGAAATGATGAAAATGTTATTGCTGACAATTCTCTTTGTAAATGTCCTGAGGCAACAGTAGAAGGCTGTTTGTGGTACAAATAAATAAATGCATTTTAACACCTTGATATCAATTCAGGGCATAGAAACTGTTTACAAGGACACATTACTGTTACCCAATAAGAACTCATACAGAAAAGCTATCCCCATATCTTGCAGCTAATTACCAACAGAGTGTGTAATTGGAGGCCAGCAGATACCATTTCTATAGAGACCTCACTATTGTTTACGAAAAGTGGTTAGCCACACCGAGATGTGACATCTGATTGGTTGTGGTCATAACCAAACACAGAAGGTGTTTATTTAACTTCTGACCAATGACATATTAAATGAAGACACTCAGTTGAGCAACATCAGTGATTTCAATTGACTCATCAATCGCCAGTATCTAGCTGCCATCATGTTTCACTTTGCTAACAAGCTGATATCCCACGTGTGATGCCAACAACTCAGGTCCTTCAAACAAATGACATGTTTGATAAAGAAATCTTTTCAAAATCATTATGCACTTGAGCATTTTTCTTGCCTTCTAGCACAGCATCTGTGCATCTGTTCCATCAGACGTCTATTCCTTGATCATTTCTGAGCCTTCCATGATTTTTGAGCTTGATTTGCTGTTATCTCAAGGATGGAAAATGAAACTTCCTCCGTTGAATGTTATATTATTGAACACTGAAAGACACAATATTTGTGTCCAAGGCACTAGATTTAATTTTGTGAATGAGACTACAAGGAAACATTCTCACAGGACTTTCTGATTAAGACAATGTTGTGAAAGAAATTGAGGACGGAAGGAGCACAAAGCCCTAATTTAAGAAAAACAGGAAGTCTATCTTTTTTGTTGTTGTCTTTGCTATGGATTCCTCAAACTTCACACCACTTTCACAGTGTTTTAAAGCTTCAGAGCTTTGTGGGATCTCTGAGCAGATGAAATGAAAAGTCACATGGTCTAACTGGTAAAAATGGATGCGATTCATTTTTTAGTGAGCCTTGCTTAATTAACTGCATAATTTGCTTATATTCATAAAACTGAGGAAGTCTTAATCTCTGTTTGGCGTGTGTCTAGGTTGCAGGCATCTGGCTCTATTAGATTCCCTTTAATTGCATATTGACTAATTGCATAGCCCAGCTATTTTAACACGAATTTCAGCCTTAATGTTGCTATTAACAGTGTAATCACTTTGGATAAGTGAATAGTTGGAATATACTACTTGAATAGAAGAATGTAGGATAATAACCACTTCTATATTTTAAAAGAATAAAAAGGTCTGGAAACATCACTGAACTAAAACAAAAGCCAGTATGGTTTTCCATTGGACAAATATTAAATCAGAAAAGAAATTGTAATTGATAAATGCCAAATCTTAATGCACAATAAATATTTTATGAAATCTACGTTTGCTTCTAAGTATTATAAATTGGGCACCCATATACATTACAAATATGTTAATTAAAATTAAATCATTCAAAACGGTAATTGTGCATTTGTTTTTAATTTGCACCTATGTCTTTACATATATGGCCTTGGGCATTTTTCTGTTGAGATGGGGGAAGGTCCATCTGTAGTCTGTGCTAATTTGAAACTTATTTGGTACATATGTGGCATTCAGTAAAGGACCTGTGGCTATGTATGCACATTGGCTTAGGTTTAAGGTATATGTTCAAGTAGGCTAGTGTTCAAAACTGAATTTGGGTAGAATTGGGAAGGAGAATTTCTTAGCTAAAGCAGACAATAAAATCCAATTCTTCAGTACTAGAAAATATAACTGCTGTGATAAGTGTATATATTGAGTGATTCAAATGTTTATGCCTGATTTTTATCCTACTTTTTTGTTTTTGATTTTGTTTTGCCATGTTGCCCAGTCTGGTCTTGAACTCCTGGGCTCAAGCAATTCTATGTCTTCCACGTCCTAAGTGCTGAGGATGTAGGTGCCATGCGAGTACACCCAGCTTCTGTCTGATATTTAAATGTATTGTCTAGAATGAAAGAAGTGGGGATCCTCACTGATCCTCAAGTTCAGCCTCGATCTCAAGCTTCTGTGATGTATAGGCCCATTTTTCTTTTCTTGTATCATGAGCTTTACCCTTTCTTAGGTAGTGTAATTGAGGGCACAATCTGAGGACCATTCCACCCCCACCCACCCCCCATGCTGAGGACCTAACCTAGGGCTTTGCACTTTCCAGGCAAGTGCTCTAACACAGCTAAATCCCCAAGCCCTCATTCCAGGAAATTCTTTAAGCTTTGGAGAAAGTCTCAGGTAAGGGTTTCACTATATTTCTCCTTTATTCAATAAGGCATCCCCAAACCCAGAGGGTGGCTATGCCTAACCAAAGCCAAAATGTCAGTCGTGTCAAAAAAACATTCAATTTTAATATTGAAATTATTGCACATATTTAAACTGGGTAATTCATTAAATTAACTGGATAATCTACCATGGTGTAGAGAGGCAACTATGCTTATATGGACAAAACGGAGGTCAGGATAATTATACAGATAGTGAGGTAGTAAAGAAAATAGAAAGTTTGTACCTACTATGCACCTGTCTTGGGAAATATGTCAACCAATAAATGAGTGTTGAATGAATGAATAACTCAAAAGTTTGTTTCCATAGAATATACTGCATACCTTGGTTATATTTTACTTTTGTTTTAGATATTTACACAAAATTATGATGGTCACTAGTTAACTTGATGTGTGGGCTGTGGGTTACCTGTATCAAAATTTTTCAGACCCAGCCTAGATAAACAAAATCAAATTTCTCAGTGACAAGTCCTGGGGTTCTTCCTTTCAGGCAATCGTTCCAGGTGAATCTGCTATATATGAAAGATTTAGAATCACTGTTTTATAGGAAATGACAAGAAAAACAAAAATCACAAAACTCTTTACTACCAACTTCTCTACTTATTCACTGGTGATGTTTTAAGACTCAGCATATCAAAATGGCCTGCTCAATTAAAAAATAATTTTTGTCTGAGGCAATTTTTTCCAGTAGGGACGATTGTCTCAGTTCTCTTGACTTAATTTTGCCAGTGTGACCTGCCAACAAGTCAGAGACAAATAGATGTAGATCTAGGGACAAATTGGTATCTACAAGCAGGGGGTAGATTCCTCAGCATGTGTTTGTTTGATTTAACATTTAACTTAAATGCAAACCCCAAGCCTTTTTGTATTTTTGATCATTTCCCATTCATTATGCCAAAAGTCCTCCTCCAGGATTCTGCAGCTTTCTGTGTCAATGTTCATGACATATTAAAAATGGTAACATTATAAATCCTGCACTGTCTTAAGAATTTCTAGCACTTCCTGAATCGGAAAATAATGCCTTTGCTTTTTCTGTAATGAATAAGAACAATAATTCTTTCACCTTCCCTATGTTTCTATTAGACAGACATTAAGACATTAGTTGGAAGGAAAAGTCAATTTGAAAGTTAACTTTTAGCATTATGAGTGCTAAAGGTTTGTTTTTCCATTATATTAAAGAAAATACCTGTTGGAACACAGCAAGTAGACATCGAAATGATGTGCATTTTCTAAGCAACAGAGTGCTTTCTGCTGGGTCTTTTCAATACAGGCAGTTACAACTAATAATGAATTATATTCCAAAATTTCCTTTTAAATTTTTAGCTTATTTTCAACTCACCATTTATTTCTTCATAGAATCAGTGGTAGTTAGGGCTCTTGGATTAACTTTGGAGAAAGTAAAACCCTGTGAATAGCAGAGAAGCACTGACAATGGCGTCAGGCATGTCACAGTTTTGGGAAGTGTTCCATCTGTCGTTCATAGCATTGCTATGAGTCGGACCCGACTTGATGACACATAACAAAAACAACAACAACAACAATTTTAACTTTTGCACGCAATATAATCAGATGATGGTATCATAATAGTTAAAATGTTTGATGACCCAACTTCAGATGCCAAAGGCACCAAGCCTTGGCTCTTTCCTTCTCCAGCTACCCAGACGAAATGGACACAATAATGCTATATCGCCTTCCTAATATACTTGGAGGTTAGGTGGGGCCAAGATTAACACTAAAATTATAGTGTGAGAACTAGGGGTGTAGCTCAGTGGTAGAGCATGTGCTAAGCGAACAAGAGACCCTGAGTTCAATCCCCAGCATTAAAAAAATTTTAAAGTTAGATTAAATTAAATCAAATTATACTATGCCTGGAACTGGGTTTCTAATCAAGCTTTTAACTGCAGGTGGAGAAGGGGAACAAGCAAATATGTTGATATTTGTAAAGCAGAGAGCCTTTGTAGGCTTGGGCTGTCACTAAGTGGTAGAGCACACAGTCAAGAGGCCCTGGATTCCCCTCCCAGCACTGAAAGACAAAAAAGTCAGGGCCTTTATAAGGCAACATAGTCTCTTTTCAGAACCACACTCCCACTCCCCTGGTCTTTCTCTATTTTGCTTTGCAAAGCTCTCTCTTATCTCAGTTTAAGGCTTTGGTTTCCAAGTCACATGCAAAGTAAACCAACTGAACCTCCCCAAGTTAGATGGCAATGAAGGAGTGAAGGAAAAGTAGTGAGCAGCAATCAATTCTTTTTTCACCCCCAAAAAGAAGGAATTGTACCGTTGACTTGGTTTTTGTATTTTTGTTTTTGCATTAAGCCATCATTTTACACTCCCCAAAACAAAACTGCATTCTTGACCTTGTATTTGTACTTTTGTCTCATGCGCTCTCGGAAACAGGCTCATTTCCTCCAAACAGCAGGTTAATTCCTATCAAGCCTCTTCTATCTTGAGGACAAAATATGATAATGTTTACATAAATAGTGTTTACAGAAAAGCACTGTACAAAATCAGAAAGAAAGCCCTATTTTAGTTTGTGGCTTCTGGCTTTTTTAGCTCTTAAAAAAGTTGCCATTTCCTGAGAACTTTTTGAGTGCATTATTTACTTAAATGTCAAGTTTGCTAAAATCTGCTCATCTAATAAAAGTGGCTCAAATGGTAACATGTTTAGCTGTGTGGTTCTTAATTTTAAGCTAATTCTATAATCTTTCAATTTCTGGTATTTTTGTTAGTACTGATTTTTGAATTTTTCAATGCCAATTTTTCTACTGAAGGTTTCAAAACAATTTTAATGAAGCAAGTCATGAAATAAATTCAATAAATATGCAATAAATTACAATATATGTTTGTTAACTCCAACATGATGTTAAAGAGAACCCAAATATGACAAACGAGGACCTTTCTAATAGCATTGGAACTTATCTTTCAATTCTTACATACAAAGAGATGCAATTGAAAACTCACCTTTACAGGCTGCTACTATGAAACCTTGTTGTCCCTTGGACTGGGGAGAGGATTAGGGAGGCAGGTGATTACTAATACTGTAAACTGGCCCCCTTCTTAATGGAGCTGCCTCCCACTAGTTTTCACTGGCAGTTTGTGAACTTCCTAAAGACCCTCCTTATCCTTCCATAAAATCCAATTTCTTTTCTTTTCAATTCCTTTCCTACTGTTTTCAGAATAAGGCTTAAAATTAAGATGAAAGGCTTGATACTTCCCATCATAAAAAGTTGTAATGACAGGTTTTGCTAATTAAAGTGTAACAATAGGAAGATTAGCCTTTCAGTTAGCTTTGTGTTGAATCTACATTTTCCAAAGCCCTAACTGAGAACATATTAGAGTGCAACATCTTTAAAATATAAATATTCACACATGGGTTTGATTATAATGTGCACACTAAATAGGAGCACAGTGAGGCAGAGCTTCCAGAATGCAGTAAAACAGGAGAACTTCCCATTTCTGTGTAATCCTTTTGGGTTCTAGCTATTCTACTACTGAAGTCGGAAAGACCATAGGGACAGTGGGAGGCGTACACTGTGGTGCCAGGCCCTGTGCTAACTATGAATGGTGAGACTTCCTAGGAGTCCATGGTATCAGAGAAGTAAGTGGAACATATGTGCTTTCTTCATGCTTGCGTTTCCTTCCCTCAATGGTAGAGCACATCTTCAACCCTGTATTAATGCAATCACATTCCTTTCTTGTGGTTTCAATATTCCCACAATGTGCTTAATGCATTATTGGAACATTAGTACTCTCAAAGGACAAAATACTTGAAGCTATTGAAAGACATTTGATGTGAGTCTTTGTTATTGCCGGAGGGGCTTATAGAGTAAAATTTGTATGATTAGTATCTAACCATACTTCTAGAGATATAAAAATAAAAATAATCAAAAGAATGCTAGAAAAATCCAACAAGAGGAGAGCTGACGGCGGAAGTTAGAGAGCAAGTAGGAGGAAAAAAAGGTACTCATACTTGCATCAGGTTTGAAAAGATTTTAATTTAGATGTGTAGATATTTTTAAACTACTGAGTTGGTCTCAGTTAAGAAAAACATGCATGTAATTATTTTCCCTTTGTTTAAACTTCCAGGTTTGTTCCAAATTCCTGATTTGAACACAGCTTAGATATCATTCACTTTCAATAACACATTCCTTGCATAAGCAGTTCCTGAAGCTGAGGGTGTTGCTTAATGTTAGAGCATGTGCTTAGCTTGTGCAAGGGGCCCTTGGTTCAATCCTTAAGACTACTACAAAAAAAGTGGCTCCCTATTCATACTTTGTCATCTCCAATTTCAATTTTCTTTCTGTTTTGTGGTACTGGGATTGGAATCCAGGGTCTTATGCATGCTAGGCAAGCACTCTACCACTGAACTACAACCCTAACCCCTAATTTCAATATGTTTTTGTCTTAGGCATTCAAGCTGAAGTGTCTGAATCAGGAAGAAACATGTTTTGCTGTGTTTCAGCCCGAAAGATATAACATGAGGCTCTGCTCCAAGTTGGAATAATCCAAATTCTAACTTTTAAATGTCTGGGGTCCTTAGGAAAACAGAAAAGTCTCATGTAAGGTAACCATAGCTCCTCACAAGAGGAGAAGAGAGGCAAGAATTAGATAACACAAGAGGAAAGGAGAAAAAGAATGCCAAGTCAAAGTGCATTCATTCCGTGTGAAATTGAGAGGTTACCCTTTTCTGTACTGCTTTGGCTCTAGAAATTCACTGAAAAGTTTTGTGCTGCCATTCCTTCTCACTGTGGTTGCAATCAGTCTCCCCCTCTTCTGCATGTCCATCTCCTTCAACTTCTAATTATCATTTCCCCTGGACTATTGGCTTTGCTTGCTCACTGGTTCCCGACTCAAGTTCTCTCCACTCTTGCTTTGCTCCCTGTTGTCAGATTAATCTTTTTAACATGCAACACTGATCCTGCTATTTCTGTCCTCAAGAGCCTTTAATGGCTCCCCATTGTTTATGAAATGATGTACAAATGTTAAAGCTTGATATGTAAGGCCTTCTGCACTTAGGCTCAACCTCATTTTTTCTTTTTTTACAGTACTGGGGGGTTGCACCTAGGGCCTCACTCATGCTAGGCAAGTGCTCTACCACTGAGCCACACCCTCAGCCCCTTTTCATTTTTTTATTTAGACGCAAGATCTCCCTAAGTTGCACAGGCTGCCTTTGGCCTCAAACTAACTGTTCTGCCTAAGCCTGAAGAGTGGTTGGAATTACAAGTGTGGACCACAGCACCCAGCACCTCATTTTTGCAGTGTACCTTTCCACATATCCTATGCTAAGCTCAAAATACACTTCTTGGGAAGTAGTTTAAAATAATAATTCCTTGGGAGTCAAATCAAAGTTGCATCTGTGCGACCCAGCCTTGTGACTTCCGGGAATCCATTTACCTTTTGGAATCTCAGTTTCCTCATCCATGTAAAGGAGATAATGCCAACAGCTACTGGGATGTTGTGAGGATTCTACAAATGATATAAAATTCATAGACAATTTTGGGAATAGCGGGACATTTTAGATTATTTCTGTCACTCATTGGTTACTTGTTGGGTGACAAAGCACAGCTAGAGCTCATTCTGGAGGGCCTCAGAGATGCTCATTAGATTTCGTGGCAATAATACAAAACTAGTCTCAAGGCCATCACTATATGAGCAATGACCAGGGGAACAGGATCGATAGCATCTGTTGTGATTCATTGGATGGAGACATTTGGTGTTCCAAGATGAAGGTCCAAGGATTCTAGAAAGAAGAGGGATTTGAACTTTGGTGTGAAAAAGGAAAAGTGTGACTGGAAGTGACACACTTTGGGGTAGCAAGTCTTGGCTATGTTTTGGCGAGCTCTGCCTCAAGGAACTGTTTTTGTCATAAAAGCCCTCAGTCTCTTTTCCAGAGGAAATCTGCTTTAGAGTGAGACACTAATCAATTTGTTTGATGATGTAAATTGGGTTTAAACAAACTATTCCCCTGTAGAATTAGAAAACTTCCATTTTCCTAAAGATGGCTTAAGCTTGGATTGGGAGACATGAAGGTACCTTTTGGCACAGGGTTTTTTTCCCAGTTGACTGGTATTGAGAGCAAAGAGGGGTGTGACTGAAGTTGGAAAGGCTGTGACAAGGAACTGAGCTGGACCTGGCTTAGTGCTGGCTAGACAAGATGAAAGTCAGCCTCACTTGGTATCATTTGAGATTAAATAAGTCAGCCTTTGGGAAATGGACTGTGGACTCTTGAGATTTTGTGTCTGGCTCAATGTTATCTGGAGATGAGAAGTGGGATTTCCCCCAGAAGGAAATTGAGAATCTCAGTGTCAGTCTCTCTGAGAAGGGGAATTAGGGCAACAAACCTTTGATAGACAGGAAGGGAGGAAGGACTTTCTCCTTTTTCTGGACCTATAGGGAACTGAGTCTGGAATCTCAGTCATAGGTTATATGCTATGAGCATACTGTCAGGAGTTGGGCTAGAAATTGAATGTGGATTGTAAATTATGGACTGTTGTTGTTAGGTGCTGGCGAGTCGAGGCCGACTCATAGTGACCCTCATAGGGTTTTCAATGGCAGATTGTTTCGGGATTGCCTTGGGAGTGGTTTGCCACGTCCTTCTCCCATTTTGTGGTGCTGGGAATTGAACTCGGGACTTCAGAGACTGCAGAGCGGCACTCTACCAACTGAGCTAAATCCCAGCCCAAATTATGGACTAGTAATTCTAAATTACTACCTCAACTGTCTTTATGGCACCCTCCAAGCATCCTGAAAGGTTGCCTTCAAAATTGTAGCCTTGGGCATGGGATATACTGCAGTGGTAGAGCACTTGCTGAGCATGCATGAGGTCCTGGGTACCATCCCCAGCATTGAAAATATAATATATCCTTATCTGAATGAATCAGGGAGATGAGTGTACTCTCCCTGAGGGGATATAGAGGTGCTTCCCCAAAGTTTCTTATGTAGGAAAGAAAAGGAAATATCTTTTCTTCCCCTAAAGCAAGGTTCATAGCTGATACTTCTATCAAAAAGATAGACTAACAAGAAAAAACCAAATGAATTCATTTAACCCAAGTTTTACATGGCAGAGAAGCCTTCAGAAATGAAGATCTAAAGAGTCAGAGAAAGCTGTCTATTTTTATGCTTAGATTTGTTGAAGAAAGGAAACCTGTGAAGAAATGTAACTGGACAAAAGGATCTGACCTAATGTAATAGCCTAAGAAGGAGAAGCTCAGCATGGCCTTTCTATTCAGATTCTTTTTGGCCTCTGTGCAACTTTCCTTCCTCCAGGTTTAGGGCAGGACATTTGTCACAAGAGTGTCTTCAAAATAGAAAGTCACAGAGAACTTGATCCTTCCATAGTTTTCTCATTTTCATCAGCTTAAAATACTCAGTATGGAAATGTGCCACATTTGGGGGTATTTATTGTGTTCTGAGTCAGAACACTTATTCCCAGAGATTCTGATTTAGTAGGTCTGAGGTGGGGTTCTGGAATCTGTATGATTGGCAAACTCAGGCAATTCTGACAGTCAGATTTGGGATCCTCTTTGTAGGCTAACAATGTTACTAACACTCCTTAGTGGATTTGTTCTATGAAATATTAGACTAGCGTTAATTTAATAGGAGTTGTCAAAATGATGTGTAAACTAGACAAAGACGTCCACGTTAGACTTTGAATCATTTTGATATTTTACAACAAGATTATGCACGTGATATGTTTAAAAAATACAGTGAAGATGAAACAAAATAAAGTAGAGGTGAATTCTGCCCTGGCCACTTCCCTCACAGGCCTCTATAGCCAACTGAGGGGGCCATGGCAAGAGGTCAAGGCTTATGCAGCACAAATTGTCACACAAATCTCAGATGCTTTTCAAAAAGCATTATTTTTATAAGTCAAAAGAAATTTATGAAAATGGGGTTTTTCTTTGGCAGCTGTGTATGCTATGCCCCCAGCCCATGAAAAGGGGTTGAAAAATACAAAATGCTAGACTGGGACTGTAGCTCAGAGTCTACATGTAAAAAAGCCCTGTGTTGCATCGTCAGCACTGCAGTAAGAAAGAGAAAGAAAGAAAGAAAGAAAGAAAAAAAGAAATAAAGAAAGAAAGAAAGAAAGAAAGAAAGAAAGAAGAAAAGAAGGAAGGAAGGAAGGAAGGAAGGGGGAAAGTGATGAGAAAACACTTTTGTCTAAATCAATATGTTACATACTTTCGAGAGGAATCAGTTCATATTTCTCCTTTGTATCGATACAGAATTATTTATGGTACTGTCCTTGAGTACAATTCATATAATAGAACATATCCTAAAAATTTGAAAAGTAATTATATGAAAGTAGAGTTTGAGAAAATTTTACACCTACTACCATTTAGAAACTTCTAAAGTTATGTCATCCTCTAAAGCTTGGTGTATTTCAACCTACCAGCTTTTTTTTCTTACAAATGCCACATCTTGTCAGTGAGTAGATGTCACAGTAAGTTGCTAACTTAATTTATATGTTTTCAAAAGGGTTCCTTTTACTAAGACTATCAGATAACATGCAGAATTGCTTTTTGCCTTTTATAGAGTATCCTTTCAGTTATATTAAAAGAAACCCTAGATAGATTTCCTACCATTTGAGCCTGTATTGTAAACCTTTCCCACCACCAGGTTTACTTGACCTTGGGTCTAGTGGATTGGAACTCCAAGTGTGAACACTTCTCTTTCCCAGGAGTTCTTAACTTCAAAGCCTCTGGGAACCATTTGAATGGTAATATAGTTAAGTACTGGGCCTAAGAAACAAACACACATAAAGTGTCTTCTAACCATCCTTCCCCACCCCAGTAGCACATTTGTCCATTCATCCCTGCCTGAACTTCCCTGCCACTCCTTCCCGGGAATGCATTTCCTTGATTGTTTTACTTCCTTAATTCTCCCCTTGTGAGAACTGCATTAGGGAGCTCTCTCTCTCTCTTTGGCCTAGCAGATGGACACAAAGCAACTTTGTTTGAGGTGTGAGCTGAACTTTCCTGAAATTTGAGATCCACTCCTACTTGGATTTGAACTTTGAAGACCCAGAGATAGGAAGTTTCCATAAAGGGATCAAAACACATCAGAGCAGGACCCATCGATTCGGACTGGCAACACAGTAAGGTAGGATTACTTTCCTAAACAGCTCAGGACTGTGGACCTTGAGCCCTGAAAAACCACTTCACAAAGGTCTGCTCTCGGTCCCAAGGGTGAGTGGAGTGAGCGTGAGGATAAATCAGTGCAACCTATCTCCACCGCTGAAACAGCAAATCAAAGCATGGCCTAGTGAATATCATCCTTCATTCAACAGCTAATGTCTGTGAGAGACTGTTAGGTTCACAGCAGTGTGGCAAGCACAAAGAAATATAATTGTAGTGGTGTCTGCAGGAGGCTGGTGCCTAGTGAACACGGTGGTATCCAGTGGAAGCAGCAGTGGTGCCCAGTGGGGGGCATTAGTGCCTGGCAGGGGGCAAGAGCAGGAAATGAGGAAAGAAATGGTCTATGCCACATGGTAGCAGACCTGGACAGCTGACAGGGCTAGAGCATGAGCACTGGCGTGGTGCTGCTTGGAGCCTCGCAGAAACACGTTAGGGGCATTTTGCAGGAGCACAGTGTCCCACAGGAGCAGATGAGGACAAAAGTCAGGGAAATACAGATCAATATAGATCTGGGTACCTGCGGGCTGGCAAAGCCTGGGGAAATTCACATTATAAAATCAATCAATCAGTGTAAAAGACATGATTTGCACTCTTAGCTTCCGTACGCATCCAAGGGACTTGCACACGTGGCAATAAAAGGATTCTAAAAAAAATGACAAATGAGGAATTGGAAGAGTTTGATGAGGAAGGCATTGCTGAAGGCCATAAAAATAGGTGGGTTTTCACAGCGGTGCAAGGGGTTGCTAAAAGACTAGTAGTATTCTGAGAGCTGGGAAGGCAGGAGGGGCCTCCTGGGTGCAGATCCTCAGGGCAAAAGAAAGTCAGCCACTCACCTCATGGGATACTGTGAGTTGTACCTGGAATTTCAGACTGGAGTAGGCTGGGAGGGAGGGTGCCCGACTGCCCAGCCTGTCTCCAAAAGAGAAGGAATGTCTACCACAGAAGGAAAGCTCTGATGACTTTATGCAGGCAGACTTCTGGGGATTAGAAGGACCCTGCTGGCACCTGTAGAGAAGAGAGGAAGAGTTTATGGGCAAAAAGAAGAAACTGCAGGCTGGGAGATCCAGTAGGAAATAGCTGCAAAAATTGAGGGATGAGGGATTTAGAGGCCTAGACTACTGGATAAAGTAGAAGGGCTGGGGGACATCTCAGTGGTAGAGCACTACTAGCTTACCATGCACAAGGCCCTGGGTTCCATGCCCAGCAGCACACACACACACACACACACACACACACACACACACACACACACAAAAGGAAAAAAAGGAGGAAGTGAAAAGAAGAGAAGGAAAAACACAAGAGAGGAGACAGAAATGACAGCACTGACTGACAGCTCAGAACTGACTCTGAAAAACAAAGAGGCAATCCAGAAAGAATGGAGATTTTGAGCCTGAATAACTGGAAGATAAATTGACCGAAAAAGGAAGGAACTTCTTAGCATTGGGATGATATTTATGAGTAAGGCTAACAATACATTTTGGTTGTCAAAATTACTAAATATGGCCCAGCCTTCACTTCTACCTTCCTTTTTTCTCCCCTGCCCCCATAACAGTGCAACTCTGATCCTGGATAAATTTCTACAATTTTTTTATAAACACGTCAGTGTTTTTATTTTTAACATAAATGAGAGCATGATATATATATGGTCTTGCAACTTATTTGACTGGCAATATGTTATAGATATTGAGTGTCATGATGTATAGATTCTCCTCATCCTTTTAACAGCTACATAGAAGTCCATTGAATTGTTATATCATCATTTATTTTACCAGGGCTCCATTGATACATATTTATTTATGTTGTTTCCAAATATACCTTCTTGCAACCAATGCTTTAGTTAACACCATGTTCATATAATTGGGCAGCTATTGTTAGAATAAATTCCCAGAAGATAAAGTGCTAGTCAAAGGATATGTATACTTTAGCATCATTTGATATATGTTGCAAAATTACTCTCCAAAACATTTATCTGACTTAATTCTTCCACTAAAAGGTTAATCAAGACCTCTTCATGGATGTCTGTGGCAATTTGTCAACCTGCTCTTCCTACAACTGCAATAAATACTAGTTTGCACCATTGGAAAGGATTATATTCGCCAATGGATCCTAATGAATGAAGGGTTTCTTAATTAAAATAACCAGAAAGTCATTACTTGTAAATATATAAACAAGTTGATTATAGCAAGAGGCTGAATACTTCTAATAAGCATGTGTGGATATTAAATTAACCATGGTTCACAACCCATCCATGGATGCATGGCTGACTAGAAATAACCACTTCACTGTGGTAACCCAATTCCTCTCTGCCAACAGCCAAATGGTATTCCTGTTTCGATGATTATTATGGTTTGACATAACTCATGACACTTCTAAAGACATGTATGTGTCAAGTAACAGTGTTTGGGGTATTTAAGAAATTGAAATGCTTAATGGAGGACTAGAAAACTAAATTTTGTTCCCTTTTGACTCAACAGATATTTGCTGACCGTGTACAATATACTAGGAAGGTATCTTAAAAATTGTTTCAGAAGATACATGGATGAGTAAAACCTGATTCTTACCCTGAAGGCCCTCATAGGGAACAGACAGGAACATAGGATGAAAATAGAAATAAATACCAAAATGGCTGTAAAATCAAAGAAGAGTGAGAAAAGCCCTCAGTCATGGAATCACCTCAGCCTTTCAAGTCTTCCAAATATCCATAAAAAAATGGTTGTTTTAATTAAAAAAATGGATAGGAATCCACAGGTAAATTGGAGATAGGGAGAATGTTTCCAGTAAAGGAAACCACATGAGCAGAGAGGGGAAAATTGACTGTCCATAGAATAAAGAACAGTCCAGAATAGCCCAGGACAGTCCAGGTGAGCTGCATCAAGGATTTGAGGAGGGGAGTAGTAAAATTAGAATAGATCTGAGAATGGAGAACATTAAACAGTAAGCAAATGTATCCTTTTTGGTGGCCAAGAAGGATCCAACAAAAGCTGAGTATCAGGGTGTTGTTTTGGGGCCAAGAATAAACATACTATTGGGGCTTAAAACACAATACCCCAAAATATGGCACCTTGGGAATTGAGAGAAATACAGAAACAAGATCTCTCTGACCTTCTCTGGCCATTCTCCCCTGAAACACGATCATAAAGGAATTCTTGTACCCTACATTGCCTGAAAATAGATCACAAGGCCTCCGTTCCAGAGGGGTTCTGTCCTATACCTGGAGGCCAAGAAGAATTGGAACAAATAGGCTTTTCTAAATTTCCCCGTTTATTGACATTAGGTCATTTCCCCTTTTTGTTTGCTCATACTTCTACATGACCATTCTTCATCAAATTTATGCATAAAGACACAGTTTATTTGGGGTCTTTGGGACTTCATTTCTGAAGGATCCAGTGTCTTATAAAACTTTGCTTAAATAAATTTGTTATGCTTTTCACTTGTCAGTCTGCCTTTTGTTATAGGGATGTCAGCTATGAACCTTGGGAAAGGTGAAGAAAAATATATTACTTTTCTTTCCTTACAATATTAATAAAAGTTTGGCAAAAATTAAACTTTGGAGCTGGACTGTAGATCAGGGGGTAGAGTGCTTGCTTAACATATGTAAGATCCTGGGTTAAGTCCCTAGCACCACAAGAAATAAATTTCACATTAGCTGCTTCTTGCAATTCATCTTTTAAATTATTATTAATAATAATAACAAAGTGGTACACACATGTAATCCCAGCATAGAAAGACCCTATCTCAAAAAATATATACATTGTCAATATTATATACATTTTAAAAATGAATATACACGCAATAAAGTAAAAGAATAGGTATCAAAATGCTACAAGTGGTTGCCCCAAGATGAGGAATATGAATGATGGTTTTTTTTCTTTCAACTTTTCTAATTTTCTTTAATGAGTATGCATTTTCCTTCAATGGCATATGTGATTCTAAAAGGCTAGTTTCTTTATATCATAGAGAAAATGGTTATATATTGAATGGCCAGGTCACATTTTTAACAATTGCTACAAGTACCTTTATGAACACCCTTTGGCCTTGCTGATAGGTAGTGGTGATTTATGATTTCAAGTCTCCTCAAAAATTCTAACCTTATTAATTCCATAAGTATAATTCCTTGCTTGCAGCAATTGGAGTCTATAAATTTCATTCTGTCAGTAGAGATAAAAATAATCATTTCCATCATCAACAACACATTTTCACAGGGGCCCTCCAAGGCAGAGATTAGTCTCTCCCTCCTTTGAATTTCTATGGAACTTATTGTTTGTAAAGATTACTTGGCATTTAACATCATTAATGACATATTTTAATATTTTTCATGTGTGCATGTTTTATCTACCAATTAATCAATGAATTCCTGAGAGGATAGCAATGTTTCTTGTCCAAAGCTTCACACTAAGCTGCCATGAAATGAAATTCTCTCACCTAGTATTTGAGAGGCTGTATCAGATAGAACTGTGTTATGATTTGGATTTTAAACATTTCCCAAAAGCTCCTGTATTGAATGCTTAGTCCTCAGATGGTGGCATTATTCAGAGGTGGCAGAAACATTAAGAGATAGGGTCTGGTTGGAGGAAGTTATGTCCTTTCTTCTCTCTCTCTCTCTCTCTTTCTCTCTTTTTCTTCCTGGCCACCATCAGGTGAGCAGCTTTCCTCTGCCACATGCTTCTGCTGTGAGATTCTGCCTCAGCACAGGCCTAAAAGCAACCAGGCCAAGCAGCGATGGACTGAAACCTCTGAAACTGTGAGCCAAAATTGACTCTTCCTCCTTTTAAGTTGTTTATCTCAGGTATTTTGTCCTAGTGACGGGAAGCTGATGCACACAGGCTGGTCATGAGTCACTTCTCTGGGGCTGAGAATGATGTCACTTTTTCTAAGTACACGAGAAAGACAATTCCAACTGGAAACAGGGGCTCCATGAACAAGGAGGAAGAGGCTGAGCTTGTTAGGAATGGCTGCACTTGCTGCAGCAGCAGCAGCAGATGGTATTCATAATATGGCCATGGTGGAGAAGAATAGAACAGAGGCGGAATTACTGAAACTCTGAGATCTAGAGCTGTTGTTATTGTTGTTAGGTGCCATCGAGTCGGGTCAGACTCATAGCAACCTTCATAGGGTTTTCAATGGCTGATTGTTTCAGGATTGCTTCGGGAGTAGATTGCCCTGTCCTCCCATTTTTTGTAGTGCTGGGAATCGACCCTGGGTTTCAGAGAGTGTGAAGCAGCTCTCTACCAACTGAGCTAAACCCCAGCATGATCTAAAAGTAGGAAGAGAAAAATGGATGACCATAATAGGAAGGAAATTACTCAGAATAATTTCTAGCCTATATGTAGACAACATAGAGTATATAACCATGTTAGTACCTGCAATAAACACCCATGGACCAGGTGTGGCAGTGGGGTGTCTGTATTCCCAGGTACTTGGGTGACTGAAGTGGAACAATGGCTTGAGCCCAAGAATTTGAGTCTAGCCTGGACAACGTAGTGAGACCGTGTTTCAAAAACAAAACAAAAATGAAAACAAGAACACTTTGACAATATAGTCAGTTGTGTACCCTGTATGATTTAGTTGTTTTGTGCTATTATAAAGTATCTATGTCAGAAACTTGTTTCTGTCATATCTATGTCAGAAACTTGTTTCTGTCAATTATTTTATTTCACATGTACTGAAAACAAAAGCAATAGAATTAAGAAACGACTCCTGCTGTAAGTTTGACAATTATGCATTGATAAGCTGAAGAATGGGGGCTGGGATTTAGCTCAGTTGGTAGAGCGATGCACTGCAGTCCCTGAGGACCAGGGTTCAATTCCCAGCACCGCAAAAATGGGAGAAGGGCCTGGCAATCCACTCCCAAGGGAATTCCAAAACAGTCAGCCATTGAGAACCCTATGAGGGTCGCTATGAGTCAGATACGACTCAACGGCACCTAACAAACAACGACAAGCTGAAGAATATAAACCGATTCACAATATAGACTTAATTAATGTGTTGCATTACATCCTAGTCTATCGATTTTTTGTTGTTGCTGTTTGTTGAAACAGGGTTTTGCTGTGTAGCCCAAGCTGGTCTGGAACTTGTTATGCAGACCAGGCTGGCCTTGAACTTGTGTCCATCGTCCTGACTCACCCTTTCGAGTTCTAAGATTACAGGCATGTGCCACCATGTCCACCTTACTAGCCTAAGTTTTCAAATGTAGATTGTTTGATTTTTTTATCATGATTTTTTGCATTTTGCTCAGAGCCTATATAGGCCCATGCACATAATAAATACTGAGCAAATATCTAAAGAATGAATAAATGAGTGAATGAATAAATTATCAAATTGTCAAAAGCAGAGAATATATTTCCCATTTTTAGGGGAGAAAAATCAATATTTTCCTTTGTGGCTAAGGTATCTACAATAGATAGACTAACAAGAGAAAAACATACAAAAGTAAATTTTATATAAATTTTACATGACATGGAAGCCCTCAGAAATTAAGACCCAAAGAAACAAGGAAGCATGCTTTTATGCTTAGTTTTGATGGAGAGTATATGGTCATGTAGAAGTGTGATTGAGTAGAGAGGGTATGTTCCAATGATAATAAGCTGGGAGCAAAGTAACAAGGCCTCTTTGTTTATATTCCTCCGTTTCTCTGTAAGTTCAGAGACAAGAGCGTTCCTTTCCTCCAGGTGTAGAGAGAGCACCTCTGGAAGAAAGGTCTTATGACCTGCTTCAGGGGAGCAAGGGTGAAAAGAAGGTAACCCTGCTACTGCTGTTGTATCAAATGCCAAGGAACCATACTTTTGGGGTAGTGTGTGCCAAGCCTTATCTCATGCCTCACACTAGCATTTAATGCTATTTTCCCATCATTTTGATGCAATGGAAAGTGCACCATGAAACTCTATGAAAATCCCATAATGAATCTCTCTATATGGTATGCAATTAAAAAAAACCTCCTAGACTTCATAAATACGTACAATTAATATTACATGTGGAAAATTATTTTTGTTGTTGTTGTTGAATGTTTAACCCCCACCTATCTGTCAGCTTGTCATGCTGTAGGGGCTTTCATGTTGTTATGATGCTGAAAGCTATGCCACTGATATTTCAGATATAAGCAGGGTCACCCATTCTGGACAGATTTCAGCTGAGCTTACAGACTGACAGATTAGGGAGAAGGACCTGGCACCCACTCCTGAAACAATCGCCATTGAAAACCTGATGAATAACAGATAAGCACAGTCTGATATATTACCAAGCATGGCACAATGGCGGGTAATGTTTCGTTCTATTGTACATAGGGTCGCTATGACTCAATGGCATCTAACAACTAACAACAATAATGTTTAAGGGGATGGAAGTATCTGCAATCCTGATCTAATAATTTCACACTGAGTATGTGAACTGAGTTATCACTCAGTGCCTCATAAATACATACAATTAAAATACTAATAAAAAATAAAATTAAAAAAAAAGTACATCATGGGCTGAAATTGTAACTCAGAGGCATAGCACTTACCTAGCACGCATAAGTTCCATCCACAGCACAGAACAGAAAAAAGCAATCCACATAATCCACATAATTGGGAGGATGAAGCAGGAGAATCATGAGTTCAAGACTAGCCTGGGCAATAAAGGCAGGCACCATGTCACATCTGTCATCCCAGCAACTTGGGAGGCTGAGGCAGGAGGATTGCAAGTTCAAGACCAGAGGCAGCCTGTGGAATTTAGTGAGATTCTGTTTCAAAATAAAAAGTGAAAATGGGGTTGGAGTGTAGCACAGTAGTAGAGTGCTCACCTAGTATGTGCAAGACCCAGGATTCAACCCCCCAGTCCTGAAAAATAAAACATTCTAGGAAGATGCAGTGTACAGGGTACACTGGAACCAAACTTAAGTTGGGCCAGTATCAGATATTTTCTTCCACTTCAAAAAAAAAAAAAGAAAAAACACAGTAATTGAAGAGCATATACTTCAGAGAACTATTTTTGAATATAGAAAGGCTTTTTCAATCTGGCCTTAAGTAGTCTAAAAAGAGAGATCACTTCTCACTTATTGTGTCGGATAAACAAAGCAGCAATATGATGGCAACATAAGGCTGACTAACCAATCAGTGAACAACTCATTCACAGAAAAGTCCCTCTCTTACACACAGAGAAAGAGTAGTTCAGATAAGAGTTTATGTATGCCTCTGTATGTTTGCCAGGACAAGGGAGTAGAGAGGAAAAGAGATTAAGGGAATTTCAGCAGGGCAGATACACAAGAAGGTAATACAGTCAAGTAATTTTACTGAAAAGCATCAGTTACCCAGGAGGGAAAGGCCAGCTACCTCCTGAAGTCTACAGGGCCATTTTATAGGACAGGCAAAAGTAATTGAAAATGTATATGCAGCTGTGTGCATTTCAGAAGAATAAACGATGAACCATTTTTCTTTAGGGAAGGCTAGAAAACAGGACACTCTCCAACAGTGTACCGTGCCTGCCACTGTGTCAGTGCTTCTCTGCTATTCATAGGGTGTTCAAAGGCTGATTGTTTCTGGATTGTTTGGGGAGTGGGTTGCCAGGTCCTTCTCCCATTTCTGTGGTGCTAGGGATCGAACCCAGGGCCTCAGAGAGCACAGAGCAGCTCTCTACTAACTGAGCTAAAAATGGGAGAAGGACATGGCAATCCATTCCTGAAGCAATCCCGAAACAATCAGCCATTGACAACCCTATGAGGGTTGCTGTGAGTCAGACGAGACTCAATGGCACCTGACAACAAGGGACGAGCACATTTCCCTGAAATTGACACTAAGCAGAATCAAGATGTGTGATAACAATGTGTTGATAAAAATGCTTTCATTCCCAAAGCAGCATCGAGTAAAATGGTGCTGTGTGCAATCTGAAAAAGGACAAAAGATATGACATGACTGAAAGGTAACAATACTGTCTTCCCTGAAGCCACGTCTATAGAGCCATCTTGGACTTTTTGGTCATAGTCCATCTAGTGAATTCTTAAGGAAATTAAAAATCTGGCATATAGAAGGCGGCATCAGAAGGATATGTCAGGCATGTTATCAAGTAACCATAGAGGCAATTCATTTGACAAAACTTCCCTATGCCTGAAATGAGAATGAAGAAACACCCCAATAGAGAGAATAAGAATAAATGAAATAGTATAAATGGTAGGCTTAAGCCTTTAAAAGGAATGAACCATACAAATAGGAGGCAGAATAATATGGTAGTGAAAAAGCAGAATTCCAGAAGCACACTGCCCAAGTTGAAATTGTGTCTCCACCATTTACTACCTGGGCAAGTTTCTTAAAGCCTAAGACTTGGTTTAGTTATCCTTCCAGTGAGAGATTAAGTAGAAATTTTAACTGTGCTGACAAAAAGTACTATTATGGCTTTTGGCTAAAAATCAAGTGTATGATGAAGGATATGCTTTTTAAAAACATGAGATTACAAAAAAAGAAAACAATGCTAGGAAGAAATTTCTCCTTCCATAGTAGTATCGGTAGGCTCTGAAATTTCTCTTTCTTTCTTTCTTTCTTCTTTTCTTTTCTTTTCTTTTCTTTTCTTTTCTTTCCTTTTTTCATGCTGAGAATTGAACCCAAGTCTTTAAACATGCAAAATGAGCTCTACCACTGAGCTATACTCTCAACTCCCATGCTCTAAAATTTAACACCTTCTCTTCCCCTGTACTAAGTCCTACCTAGTCATCTTGAAAAGTAGTCCTTATACAATTCCCTCTCCTTCTTCCTAACTCTCTGCCCTCCCTAGCTTTTTCCATGTCTTTTCACTTCAGCTTGTCTTACCAAAATTGTCTTTTTAAACGGGTATCTCATCTCACCAGCTCTTTCCTTCCATCTATCATGTATCTCAAGGCCAAGTAAAACTTCCAACGCCCTCTCTTGTTGGTATTTCTCTTACTAATGGAGGTTTACATGTATTCATTCTTATGTTGTTATTTATAGGAGCCGTGGAGTCAGGTCTGACTCATAGCAACTCTTTGTACATCAGACTGGAAGAGGCACTATATCTGATGGTGCTTCTCTGCTATCCATAGGGTTTTCAATGGCTGATTGCTTCACAAGTGGGCTGTCAGATCCTTCCCCCAATTTTGAGTCCTGGAGATTGAACCCAGGGCCTCAGAACATGGGGGACAAGCACTCTACCAACTGAGCTAAACCCCAGTCCACTCATTTGTATAATTACCATTTATTGAATTCTTAACACAGGCAGGTTATGTGGTAAGTATTACAGAGGCGGGAAACCAAGTCACCAATTTCAAGGTACTTGGCAGCATCAAAACATTGTGAGAACATGAGAAAAGTATTTGGTCCAAAACATCAACATGGCTAATGAGTCACCTAACCACCAACCACCATGATTCAAAATCAATGAACTATAACTAAGCCATAAGGAATGGGAGATGAGAAGCCCAAGAAAAGTTAAGAGAGCTAGGAAATTTCCTCTGGTGTATACATAAGATCTATTTTATGTCTAGAATCTGCTGTAACTATCAAAAGGGTTTTGGATATTTCTCCATAAAAGTTGTGAGGTGGGGAATGACCTGTGCAAATTTTTAAAAACCTCTTTCAGAATTTTATGATCTTGAAACTCCCTGGGCAAAACAAAGGCAAGTTAGATACTGATTTGGACCACTATCAGATTCATTAAACAACTTTGAGCTGGGCACTGTGGCGCATACCTGTAATCCCAGGAACTCGGGAGGCGGAGGCAGAAGGATTGCAAGTTTGATACCAGAGGCAGTCTGCATAATTTAGAGAGACCCTGTCTCAAAAAGTAAAAGAAAAAAGGGGGGATGGATGTACAGTTCAGTGGTCCAACAATTGCAAAGCATGCAAGTGGGAGGCCCTGTGTTCAACCCCCAGTACCGCAAAAAAAAAAAAAAAAAAACCTGAAGATCTCTAGATGTGGAATCGGATAGCAGACTGGATTTCTGAGCAAACTGTAGAAATCCCATGAAAATATAGAATAATCAGCTTTAAAATGATGTATTCTCATGCATGGTCATGAGGCATTAATTAGTGTCACTCTTAAAGAAAACAGTATGGACAAAGGTAATGACATAAAACTAGCCAAATATCCAAACAAAAATTATGGAGGTATTGAGTTCCTTTTAGGTCAACAACATTTCCTTGCAGGTTAGTAATCTAATGATGTGTCTGACCTGATTTATGTTGTAAATGCCTAATTTCACTTTATTTTTTGGTTGTCTGCTTAGGTGTTCTAAAGACAAATAACCAAATCCAAATTCTAATGGAATCAGAGCTTATATTCTTCCTAAAACATCTTCAGAAAATCGTTATACCATTAACTCAACTGGATATTCAAACAGTGCACAAATTGGATGCATGATGGAAATGGGAATAGTTGATCCCTGGCAATGAAAGTAAGAATTTTCAGAGTGGGATGTGAAAAACCTATGGTAAAAAGAGAAAAGCCAAACTTGTTAGCTAGACCAGAATTTTGCTGCATCAAATATTTCTGGAAATAAGTAAATCATTGGCTGAGTCTTAGACATTTTTAAAAAATGTATCATTATATAAAGACCTTCATTGGAAAGGCATTTTTATAGTGGAATTTAATGTCAAGACCAAAATGGGTACATAACCAAATATTAAAAGTTGACATATTTTTCACTACATTTATTACTTGAGTCATTCAATAAGATAACATAAGAATATCTTTAGTTCCATATGCCTGAACCATGTTAGAATTTTACAACTTTAAGAAAACTGCAAATACATAGCAGCTGCCCAAACATAATTATAGTGGTGTTTCTTAAACCCAGTGAAGAATTCTATACAGCCTGTTTTCCAGGGTTAAAATTTAGATGTATACAGTTTTTATAGTCTGAAAGTTTTCACATAAAATCTAAGCTTTGGGAGGCTTTTGTATATATATGTGTGTGTGTCTGTGTTTTAAATTTCTTTAAAATTACTGCTTATAATTTTAGGCTACAGAGCACTAAAAGTTAGATTCTTTTTTTAACTCCTCCAATTAATGGAAGGTTGGAGAAAGAGACAATTTACACTGACAAAAAATATTGCACATTGATAGTCATATGATCAGTCATTTTTCCATTAATATTTATAGAGTTTATTTCCATTCATTATTACAATATAATATAAAATTAAAAGCTTTTGCCTGCAGTAACTTTAATCATTAGAAAAATTCAAGCACTTGGAGGTGGAGGTCAGAAGTTTGTAAGTTCGAGGTTGGCCTGAGCTACGTAGCAAGTTCCAGACCAGACTGGGTTACATAGTTAAACTCAATCTCGAAAAACAAAAATAAAAACAAAAAAATTGGAATATAAAGAAGTCATATATTAAAAAACTGATATATTAAAATTATACCTTTGTATAAATATATATATGTATATATACATATATATGTATATATGTATACATATGTATATATATGTATATATACATATATACATATATATACATATATATATATATATTTTTTGTACTGGGGGTTGAACCCAGGGCCTTGCGCTTGCATACTTTGTAAGTACTGGATGACTGTGATGAACCCCCAGCCCATTTTTTTTTTTTTTTACTTTGTGAGACAGGGTCTCACTAAGTTATTCAGACTATGTCTGGTCTCGAACCTGCTATCCTCCTGCCTCTGCCTTACAAGCCACTGGGATTACAGGTGTGTGCCACTGTGCCCGGCTCTATATGCAATATTTTTTAAGGATGATGAACAATGTTGTTACTATGCCTCATCAGTTAATCATTCACAGTACAACCAAAAGTACTGCCCAAAGGAGGTTACTGGTTCTAACTTTGTATCCCAGAATTTTCTCATAAACCATTTCTGAAGTTTCTTTTTTGTTTCCAATAACCACTTATAACAATTAAATTAAAGATGACTTTCTAGTTCATGACATGACAGCATTTTTACACAGGTTTCTGGTTCCTTCTCCTCAATACAAGCATGAAGATGAGGCAGAAGGGTGTATGCATTGAGGGAAGGAGGTTTTTCGAATCATAGAATCCAACATGAAAACCATGGTGAATCCCTGGACACAGAAAAAGGGGTTGGATTCCATTGCTGAGACTGGAGATGGAGTTGAATCTAGAGAGCCAACCATCACAGGGAGAGGAATGGCTGCAATGAGTTTTCCAGTTATACTTTTCAGACTCATGTGCATCTTGCTAATCCTGGGATCACTGCAGGATAGGAAGAAATAGGAGCAGCACCAGTCAGAGGATGTATAGGTTAATATCTGGTCAGTACACAAGCTCAGCTGTCATCAGGAGCGGGATAGCCATAGCTGTAATCCAAGAGGCATTCCACTCCACTTCAATTTCATGAGTGAATTGTCAAAAAATCAGGGAAAAGAACAAGTCCCAGAGCATACGTATAGTGAGGTTTCCTGAAGATCAAGAGTGTTTGAGGTGAGGAAGCACTGCAAACAAGAAAAGTTCCAAACACACACACACACACACACACACACACACACACACGCACACGCACTCACACCCACACAAATGGGTGAGAGTAGTGGAAGTGAAGTTACTTTTTCAATTTTGTTTTCCAGTACTGGGGGTTGAACCCAGGGCCTCACTGTTGCATGCTTCTACAAGTGCTGTGCCACTGAGCTGCACCTCCAGCCCACTTTTTTACTTTTTTTTTTGTGGTACTGGGGGTTGAACCCAGGGCCTTGCACTTGCATGCTCTGCAAGTACTGGACCACTGAGCTGCACCCCCAGCCCTTTTTTTTTTTAACCTTTTGAGACAGGGTCTTGCTAAACTATGCAGACTGCTTCTGGTCTCCAACTTGCAATCCTCCTGCTTCCGCCTCCCGAGCCGCTGGGATTACAGGCATGCGCCACCGCATCCGGCTCACTTTTTTACTTTTTGAGACAGGGTCTCGCTAAGTTATACAGACTGCCTCTGGTCTTGAACTTGCGATCCTCCTGCCTCCGCATCCTGAGTTGCTGGGATTATAGGTGTGCACCATTGTGCCTGGCTCACTTTTTACATTTTTTAAATTATTGTTTTAATTGTACAAGTTTATGAGTGTGACAATGTGTTCATATATATGATGTAATGATCAAATCAGGGTAGGTAACATTGCTGTCTCCTTAAACATTATTTTAAAAATATTTTGTTAACAGGGAATGATTGTACCTATTTATGGGGGACCATGTGCTATTTCAATACATGTACTCAATGCATGTACTGGTCAAATGAGGGAAATTAACACTTCCTTCAGGGAGTTTCTGATAAGTAAGAGGTGGCTAAAATGGCCCATGTGATAATCAATTAGAGTTGGAATAATCAGTATAAACTCATGTTTAATTTAATGTATATATACATAGATACATGTAGAAATAGTTATAACAGACCCAGTCATATTGGTGCGCACCTGTAATCCCAGCACTTGAGAGGCTATGGCAGGAGGATTTGCAAGTTTGAGGCCAGCGTGAAGTACATAGTGACTTCAAGGCCAGCCTGGACTATATAGCAAGACCCTGTCTATAAACAAACAAGTAAACAAGCAAACAAACAAACCAAAAAAAAAAAGAAAGAAAAGAAAAAAGAAATTAAGAATTTCTTCATAGAAAAGGAAGATTACATAGATCAGAACTCAGATCTATATAAAAAAGGAAGAGCATTAGAGAAGGAATGAATGAAGGTAAAGTGGTATTTTTCTTCTTATTAGTTGATCTAATAAATAAATGATATCAACAATATGTTTCATGACTGTAGC
>VMDO01010484.1:65000-71484 GCA_007922755.1 Pedetes capensis | reverse complement strand
TTTTTTACTTTTTGAGACAGGGTGTTGCTTGCAGCATTCACAGTACAAGAAATGGGCCCAGCCTAATGATGCACTAGTAAACAGCAGTGCAGCCTAATGAAGATACACCTGTGATGATAATGGCAATGGCTTTCACTGTTTGCCTTATAACATTGTGTTAAGAAATCGCACCACTTTTCACAGCCCTTTTGGTGATTGCATTTTTGTAGTTTCCCTATCTCTGAAGTTAAGGGGCTAAAGAGGAGAATTTCTATGGTTTGGTCACTCCAAAAGAAACCTAATATTGTCTGGAAGATTGCATTTTTTTCCATGCTGTCAAAGACAATACACAAACTTTTCTATTTATATTTGCACATTTCATAATTCTCAGTAAATGAAGAATGAGTGACATTTAAGATATCGCTTATTTTAAGTATAACTGCTATACTTAATAATTATACTTAATTACACTTAATTATTAATTGTTGTTGTTGTTAGGTGCCCTTGAGTCCATATATGACTCATAGCTACCCTGCATACAACAGAGGAAACACTATTTTAAGTTCTTCTCTGCTGTTCATAGGGTTTTCAATGGAGGATTGAGTTTTTGGGAGTGGGTTGCTGGGTCCGTCTCCCAAGCCTACACCACCTGGTGTTCCCAGGCGGTGTCCTATCAAGTACTAACCAGGCCCAACCCTGCTTAGCTTCCGAGATCTGATGGGACCAGATGCCACAGGGCTATGGCTGCAGGCTAATTATTAATTAAGTTATACTTAATAATTAATACCCTCAGAAAGTCTCTTTTGAATGAGTGGATATTGTATTTGATATTTTCATAAAACATACTATTTTGTGCATACTACTATAAATCCAGAAATAAAATATAAAGAGATAAAGAGGAAATTCATATCTCTAAAACAATCAGCTGTTGAAAATTCTATGAGAGTCAGTATGAATCAGACTGACAGCACCTAACAACAACAACATATACAGAGAATAGGAGGAACAGAAAGAATCTCTTCTTTTAGCACTCATAAACATATTGTTTTGTGAAAATACCAAAGATAGTACCAACTCATTCAAATGAGCCAATTTTGAGGAGACTGCTAAGTATTATTGTATTAAATGTAATCAGTATTGAAAAGGAAAAAAGAGGTAAAAAATAAAGAGATAAAGGAAGAATTTATCCCTCCTTATCTCTCTCAAAAGATGCACTCTATTTTCCCTGTACATGAAATTAAGCAACTGATATTTGTGCATGTGTGTGTTCGTGTTTATAAAATATTTTTGAATTCCTAAAAGAATTACATTATGAACATTTTAATAGGAAAAATGCTTTAAGCAAAAATGTTAATGGTTTTGATACAATATTCTTGGTTAGAATTGATCGATTCAGTTTTTCATCTTTTCAACCCACAATTGTTAATCTTTCTATATCTTATATTTGTTGCAAGATCTTATTAAGCTCTTACAAATATTGGTGCGTGATTAGGAAATGTATTTTTTACTTTCTGATAAAGAGTTATTTACAAGTTCACTTATCACAAGTGTAGTTATGGTGTTCATAATGAACATGTATAAATGTATATTTTATGCTAAAATAATATCTATGGGATATATTTATCACTCTATCAGTTGCTAGTGGAAACCATCACTGCTTTCCTTTAAAAAAACTAATCATGTTATAATGCAAAAAATTATTTAAGAAATTTGGCATTTAAACATTTTTATAAGCTGTTTTTCTTTTTTTTGTAAATTTCAATGAAATTACTCATATGTAAACCTCAGTAATCATATTACTGCTTGCTCAAAATCACTAATGATAACTACAGTAAAATTTTCAAAATAGAAGACTGCAGATTATAGTTTTAGTAAGATGTCATATTTGTAGTCATCTGGAAGTAAAGTTCTCTCTCCACTTGCAGGGTAAATGGAACCTTTATGACATAAACCAACGAAATGAATTGATGGTTATCCAGTTTTAAAACACATGTGATGATGTAGCCTTAGCCTTAAAAGTGACTTAGGGACCATGCTTGGATCCAGTTACTTTTAGTTTTAGTC
Organism: Pedetes capensis; assembly: GCA_007922755.1. NCBI lineage: Eukaryota > Metazoa > Chordata > Mammalia > Rodentia > Pedetidae > Pedetes > Pedetes capensis. Next base: position 69,441 of record VMDO01010484.1, on the reverse strand, counting down.
CCATGGAAACTATCAGCCTTGCACTGCTACTATTTAATTTTCAGAAGTAAAATAGTGTTTTGGGTCAAAATTTAAATGATCGGAAATGTATCTAAATTGCCTGAATCTCTTTAGTAGTGCCTTCATCTTAGTATATTTCAAATTTTTCCATCAACCTTAAAAAACTAAAAATAGATCTACCATATGACCCAGCTATAACACTATTGGAATTTACACAAAGGGAGATGCGTCATCATACCACAGAGACACCTGCATCTCCATGTTCAGTGCAGCGCTTTTCACAATAGCAAGGATATGAAATCAACCAAAGTGCCCTTCAACGGAAGAATGGATAAAAAAACTATGGTATATATACACAATGGAATACTACTCAGCAATCAAGGAAAATGAAATAAGGTCATTTGCAGCAAAATGGATGGAATTAGAGAAAATTATTTTAAGTGAACGAACACAAGCTCAGAAAGAGAAACAACACATGTTCTCACACATATGAGGGAGCTGATTCAAAATTACAAGAAGGAAAAATCCTATTCAAAGGTCAGATCATAATAAAAGGGGGGGGGAATAAGAATGGTGTCAATATAAATGGTCTAGAAAATGCATGTAATTGTTCTAACAAGATAAAAATAAAGACCACTACAGGAAAAGTTTCTATCTTAAACAGAACTAGAACCCAAGGACATATAGAAAAATATTACTAAGTAAAAGATAGAGAAGACTTAGATGGGAAACTTAGATGGGAAGGGTGGGAGGGGGGAAACATAGGGGAGTGTAAAGGGTAACCTATATGAATAATGTTTATCAAAATGCATATATGGAAATGTCACAATGAAAAGCCTGTCAAAATTAATCACATTAAGATGTACATTAAAATTTTCCAATAAAAAACAAATAATAATATTAATAAAATAATAACTTGCAGTGATTATTTGCACTCTCTTTGGGACAAACCCGTATGGCCCTTTGGTCTTTGCTGTTTGCCATTGGAACAGAAACATTCATTTGAAGTAAATTTTTGCTGAAGAACACAGCTTTTAGGAATGCTTTCATGTATACAACTCAATTATCTTTACCTACTTTGCTCAGCCTTTTCTTAAATCTTTCCCGTTTTACTTCCAACTACCATACTGCCATTCTATATTTAAATGTACCATGGGTTATATATGCCACCAACCTGTCATTCAAAATGAAACACTTTGTCTTCACAGAATCTTCCCCAGTGTGGCTCTCTCTTGATTCCCTCCAGGCTGATTTGAGAATGCTGATTTCAAAGGAAACATATAACACTCAAGATTATCCATGGACTCAGGTGACAGAATACAGAAGAGAGTGATAATTTCATTCACAAGTGTCCAAGTGTTATTAGAAACCCACAGTGCACAGTGCTAATGGTGCTTCAGAGTTTATCTCAATATCCACACTGTCAATATCCACACAATATCATGAAAGCAAAATGCCTTCTTTTATTGGTGAAAGGTGGGGTTCTTTCTCTTGATTTGATTTCAAACATCTCATGTGTTTAATAGTAAGTCTTCGTCTCTCTTGAAAGTGTCAGTTACAATGGGGGACCTCAACAATCCAGCCAACTTAGTTCTCAGCTAGGAAATAAGAAAATGATCAGAATGTCTGTATCAATAATATATCAAGTGATAGTTGATGCAGTACAAGTTCCACAAGCACCAAGAATAAGCAGAGAAAGCAAGCCCATTTAATAAAAGGGGGCAGGGAAACGCAATGGCATAAATCCCAGAAGCAATTTTATAGTCATGTTTTCTACACAGAACCAGGGAAATGCCTACAAGCTGAGACTGTTTGCTTGAATTTCTCAATGGTATGTATCGCTTTGGCTCTGTTGTCAAGATGTTGCCCATGAATCAGTGATAGGGTCACGGGAATAAAAAACAATGGTAGGAAAACACTAGTGGCTTCTACGTGGAAAATTGAAAGTGAATATGCATTTGTACCTTGAAGAAGAGAAAACTTTATCAAATGAGCTATACCTGAACAAAAAGACTTTATTATAGCATCCAATACATTCACTTATCTCTCCCCATGTCATTGATCCATAAATGTGTCTGAGATGTCACTAATGCATTGTCTAAGCTATAAATAAATGTGGCATGCATGGCAAAGTGATTCAAGATCCAGAAAATCTTTATTAAATGCCTGTTATGTACTCAGATAAAACAGAGAAAGAATCACATGGCTTTAACTAAGAATTGTTTATTGCAAATGAGTCTGAAATTCTTAGCACAGTATTTCAATCAAGCCCACAATTTCATATATACTAAAGGATACAGTGAGGGTCCTTGTTTTGCCCAAGTCCTGATCCGTATTCTAGTCTCTCACTGAGCTTCCCTAAGATAACAAGGGCAACAGAACCAGGTACTTAGCCTACTACAGCTCACTAGTTCTATTTTCAATTACTTAGCAGTCATCTGTTGAAGAATCTATTCTAAAATTTCTTCTAGAATCAACCTGGATTTCTGCTTTAGTAACTTGTCGTCCCTGCATTAAAGAAGAGGCTACATTTGTTCTTCTGGAGTTTATTTCATTCCACTAGAACTTCAGTTTTATGCACTTAATCCTTTATTTTGTTTTTCATTTAATTGATAATGTTTCGACTGGGAAATTTACCTCCTTTAGCTGACTTAGGCACTTTCTTGTAATTTCCTTATCCATTTTGAATTTGTTTCCTTTTTTAAAATCTATCATCTGCCCTTTGCTTTTTCATTACTAGGGTATTGAACCTAGAGCCTTGCACATGCTAGGCATGTGCTCTACCACTGAGCTGCACCCACATCCTGGTTGGTTGGTTATTTATTTATTTATTTATTTATTTATTTATTTATTTATTTTTGAGACAAAGTCTCATTAAGTTGCACAGACTACCTCTGGCCTCAAATTTGTGATCTTCCTGCCTCAGCCTCCCGAGTCACTGGGACTACAGGCATTTGCCACCATGCCCAGCTTCTGGCTGGCCTTCTTTTGAAGTCAGAAGATGGTTACTATAAGTCAACAGAGAATTGAAGACAAAATAAATAGTTAGCTTTTGGTTCCTCCTGCTGGAATAAAACCTTACCTTGAACTCCTAAAAGCACCATGACATGCATAATTAAATATCCACATCCTCCTGTTCTCTAGCCTGTAAAAAAGGGGAAAAATAGCATTTTACTAGAGAATTGCAGTGAAACTTTAAAAAGTTGATTTTTTGCAAATAACTCAAAATGGTATCTGTAATACCAACACTCAGGAGGCTGAGGAAGGAGGATCATGAGTGCAAGGCGAGGTTGGGCTACATAGTGAGATGCTGTCTCAAAGCACACAAACAAAGAGAAAAAGAACTCAAAGTGCTGAGGTACACATTAATAAATATTAGGACATATTTTTATTGCTATGAACAGCAAGAGTTTTGTGTATACTATTTCCTTATAAACAACTTAAATGCACTTTTCATTAGTATTATGATTGATAGATGTTAGCTCATCTGAAGTGACAAATTGCTCAAAAGGTTCATTCAGGTCTGGGCCAATGGTACATATTTCACTTTCATCATATAAAAAACTCTCAAGTCCTTACTAGTTCTAATGAAATAAGTCATTGCAGTTCTCTGATTGTAAGGCAGACATTGAGCTTTGTGGCAAATGATACAGGTTCTGAATGAGGCTGATGAGGTTTACCACCTATGAAGGTATGGTCTTGACAAATTTTTCACTTTTCTGAGTATTACAGTCTAGACTGAATTTTGGATATATCTGTCACCTTGAATTGTGGCACTCAAAGCCTTTTTAATCCCAAATATTCCATTATGCTTATAGACTCAAGGGCAGAGGACAGGGATTCTATTCATTCATTGCCTTTCAGATCTTTTTATCTTTTGAAGATGAGGAAGAATAGCCTCACACCTTGGCACTATAGCTTTTTGTGCTTAATGTGACCCTTCTATGTAATTTTTTTTTCATGCCCCTTGGAGGCTTCTCTCCCTGCCTCACGCTGCTCTGCAGGAATAGTGTTAGATCAGCTCTTTCCCCCAGCATTGCAACAGGCTTCCAGGGCTGCTTATTATCATCTTCCCTCCAGCCAAGGCATTGAGATTTCTAATCTATAAGAATAACCTATTTTTCTAGTTATTTAGATCCTCTTAAACTTCTTAAAGCTACCATAACTTCCTCTCCCCTTTGCACCATAAACTCAGCTAATATTATAGTTCCTGGAAAATTGTAAGCACATCATTATAAATAAAAATGGAACTTAATGTCCCTGCCAAGATTCTGCAATGAAAATCTGAAAATGAGAATGCCTTGTCTTCTTTGTGCAATAGCATGCTTTTCTCTTGACACAACAAAATGCAGTTTAATTTCATAGATGGTATCGTGAACAAGGAGTAAGTCTGTTTTCTGATTGTTTGATATAATACTGTCCTGTAGAAATTTCGACTTCG
>VMDO01010484.1:0-60000 GCA_007922755.1 Pedetes capensis | reverse complement strand
CCCTGAGTTCAACCACTAGTATTGCAAAAATAAATAATTCAACTATTCTTCAAAATGAAAAATCTGTCCGTCCTTAAGCTACAAGAAAATAAGTCATTAAGGTAAAACTTATTTTCTTGAGTATTATCCAAATTGTAATATATTATTACATTAGGCATTAAATGACTTTAGATATGTGCAGTTTTCCTAATGGGATGTGGTATAATTCATTTTATTTTACCTTATATATTTTTGAAACACAGAGATGTATTGTCCAAGTGCCATATGGGTGGCCACAATTCCCTGGCGAACACGTTAGTTATAACCAAAGTGAGATGCTTGACAGACCCTCAGACAGTGGCAGGGAGCAGGTACCAATCAGTACCATTTTCTGGTGTCTAGTATGTCTTTGAAATTCAGAGTCACCATACATTTAAAATTTTTGAACTTGAGCAAGATAGAATAATGTATCTAAAGCTAGGCAATGTTGCATACTATGCCATTTCTGAAGGGCCTTGGGTTATCTGTATCCTATTCAGACCACTGAGGAAGCTAGATGACAACCACATGCTGTGAAGCAAAATGAAATGAATGGCCTGTCTTAGATCTGTCAGTGTTCACCACACCCAGCCCAGCTCTCCCTGTGTACTCTAATTCTAGTAAATGTATCTTCCTTTGATACTAAAAATAACTTCCATTTGATCATGTTCAGCTTTGCAATTCCAACACTTAATATTTGTTTAAACAAAAATATCAAAGTTAAAAATATTAGTACTATTATAATAAGTTATATTGTTGTACCTAGCGGCTCAACTCAAAAAAAGTACTCCAACATACAAACAAACGGATCAGGAGTAGAAAAGTTTATTTAGACAAGCCGCCCAGCTACTTTCAGTCCGGGGAGTGGACTTTCCAAAAGCAGCATCTGACTCACATTGGTTAAGGGCTTTATAGGGTATGGGCGGAGAAGCAGAATTACAGAAGCAGAAACTTCTCTTACAGTAAAAGGGTGGGGGTACAAAGTACAAAGTAAGTTTTCTTTTCCTGGAGATTAGCCCTTTGCAGGAATTCCCTGAATTTGACTGTTTACAAAGTTATCTAGTGCCGCCACATTTTTCTTAATTCAGCCCTACCCAGGCCCAGCCATCTCATGACACATCTGCCCTTATCAGCTTCTATTGAGGGCTGGTTTCCAGGAACCAGAGTGATTTTGAAGTGACTGAGGCCTGCATCCCATTGAAAGCATTCCGTTACTACACTCAGGTGAGTTACTTGGAAAAGCTATCAGTCAAGGAAGAATCAACTACTTAAATACTTGTATTACTAAGGAAAATATTTTGTTTTATTCTGGAAAGGTTTTTATGTGTTGTGGCTTTGTGCTAAAGAATGAAAAGAGTTATTGGAAGGTAAATCTTCATAATTCAGCGTGAGAATGCAGTTAATATATCAGTATTTTCTTACAAATTAACTTGTTTTTAGGTGCCATTGACTCATAGTAACCCCTAAGGTTTTCAATGGCTGATTGTTTTGGGATTGCCTTGGGAGTGGGTTGCCATGTCCTTCTCCCATTTTGGGGTGGTAGGAATTGAACTTGGGACCTCAGAGACTACAGAGCGGTGCTCTACCAACTGGCTAAATCCCAGCCCCTTACAAATTAAGTGGTTTGCTTTAATATGAATTGAGCATCCCTAATCCAAATATTCAAATATTTGAAATCTGAAATTCTCCAAAACACAAAAATTTTTAACACAAACATAATAAACAGAAAGCTCCACATCTGATTTTATGTCAGTCTTTGTTTTATATACACAGTTATTAAAAATATGTGTAAAATTAGATTCAGGCTGTATGTATATGAAAACAAACATGAATTTTGTGTGAATCCCTGAGTCACATTCCTATGATATCTCATTATATATATGCAAATAATCTAAAATCCAAAAGTATCCAAAGTCTGAACTGTTTGTAATCCTAAACATTTCAGGTAAGGAACTCTCAGATTATACTATTATTCTTACATATTTTTCCCTAGTTATCTGCCTTTCCAATTTTTGGAAAAAGTTATCAATATCCATTAGGTGATATGAGTCAAAGAAATGTATGCATAGTTATAGTGTAATGCTGATAAGTCATTTTATACTAAATTTCTAGGGGAAAAAATGGACATGTGGTAATTAAGGGCACAAGCTTTTAATACTTGATATTGAGAAAATGGATTTAAATATAAGATATCATAAAATTAATTTAATTTAATTTAATTATATTTTTATTCCTGTAATAAAACAATTTGGTGAAAATACATGCTCTTTAAAACTAATCAGTTTTTTCATATTACAGTAATGAACAGTTGGAAGTAATCCTTACAGGATTGAGTTCTAATGGCACATTCTTTCATAACAAAGCCATTTTAGCTGAGTTGCTCATCATTCTGAATGGATCATGATGATCTTGAATTTGCATAGTCTGCATGATGGTCAAACTAAGAAAAAAATATGAAACTATACATGCTTGAATTGCTTCTATACTTATGAGGCAGGATGCAGTGTTAGAATTGTGTCATTAGGCAATTTTGTCATTGTGTGACACTTCTTGAATATACTTGCACAAATTAAGAATGCTCTGCCCTCAACTGTTAGGTGCCTCTGAGTGGGTCCAAATCATAGCGACTTTATACACACCAGATGAAACACTATTGTGGTTTTTCTCTTCTAGTCACAGGATTTTCAACTGCTGATTGTTTTTTGGGAGCGACCCACTCCCAAAGGCCAGGTCCTTCTCCCAAGCCTACAGCACCTGGTGTTCCCAAGCAGTCTCCCATACAAGTATTAGCCAAGTCCAACTATGCTTAGCTTCTGAGACCTGATGAGATCAGATGCCACAGTGGTATGGCTGCAGGCCTGACCTCAGTCATCAGTATAATCTGACAGCACCACCACCAATTGCATTTACAGTCTGTCATTGTCTAAAATATGATTGTGTGGTGTATTATTGTACTGTATTATATATGTATGTGTATAACATTTCTGTAATCGAACATAATGAGTTCATTCCTTGGTAAGTACAAAGCCCAATAAGCATGCCCAGGAGATAAGCGAGCCAAGTAAGGTTTATTATTTGCAACAAGTAGGAAGATCACAGGGGATAACTCCCAAAGCAAAGTCTTCTCAGACACAGGAGGCAAGGGGATTTTAGTAGGAAAAAAATGCATGTTTGTATTGGAAAGACACATTATTGCATGGAGAGGTGGACACATTTAAATTATGCATCTTCATACATTGCATATTCACAAATGATGGATGGGTATGCCTACTAGGCAGAGAATTTAACAGTATATCGACATTATAACAGTAAAGTTCAATCTAGGTCACCTAGAAATGTGACTGTGATTTTGGTTGTTTCCTTGGAATTTTCTCTTGAGGGCATACCAGAAATAAAGTGTTAACAGTCATTTTAAAAGGCAGCAGTTCCCTCCTGGAAATAGGAGCATTCCCCCAAGAGTTTGTACCTCACAGCTAACATTTCCAACATTAATCTGATATGAATTATCTTTGCTTTCTTAGTTTTTAGTTTTTGTCATTGCTTTATGTTTTTGAGATATTTGGAACATAAGTCAAAATGTTTTGCATAACAGAAGACATGGTCCCCCATGTGTCTGTCAACTTGTCTTGCTGTGGGGGCTAGCATGTTGTTGTGATGCTGAAAGCTAGGCCACTGCTATTTCAGATACCAGCAGGGTCATTCATGCTGGATGGGTTGCAGGTGAGTTTCCAGACTAAGAGAGCCTGGCAGCCCATTACCAAAACCATTGTTGTTGTTATTAGGTGCCTTTGTCCGACTCATAGCAACCCTCATAGGGTTTTTAATGGCTGATTGTTTCAGGATTGCCTCGGGAGTGGATTGCCATATCCTTCTCCCATTTTTGAGGTGCTGGGAATCAAACTTGGGACCTCAGAGACTGCACAGTGGTGCTCTACCAACTGAGCTAAATCTCAGCCCATTACCAAAACTATTAGCCTTTGGAAACCCTATGAACAGGAGAGAAACACTGTAAAATATAGTACTGGAAAATGAGTCACTCAGGATGGAAGATATTAAAAAAATGCCAGGGAAGAGTTGTCTCCTTAAAATAGAGTCGACCTTCGGATCATAATAAAAGGGGGGGGCGGTGGGAAGATAAGAATGATGTCAATATAAATGGACTAGAAATTGCATGTAATTGTTCTAACAAGATAAAAGCAAAGACCACTACAGGAAAAGTTTCTATCTTAAACAGAACTGGAAACCAAGGACATATAGAAAAATACTAAGTAAAAGATAGAGAAGACTTAGATGGGAAACTTAGATGGGAAGGGTGGGAGGGGGGGAAGTATAGGGGACGGTAAGGGGTAACCTATATGAATAATGTTTATCAAAATGCATATATGGAAATGTGACAATGGAAAGCATGTCAAAATGGATCACATTAAGATGTACATTAAAAATTTCCAAAAAGAAAAAAGAAAACAAAGGTTACAAAAATAAAAAAATAAAATAAAATAAAATAAATAAAATAAAATAGAGTCGACCTTAATGATAAGAATGGGGTAGAGCCCCTGGGACTTCATGTTGCTGATGTGGCACGACTCAATGAGAAGAACCATAGTGTCTATAACATTGGGCTCAAACATAAAAAGATTATGTGCCTGGCACAGTGTTGAGTAAGTAGTATTTTGTTCTGTTGTACATAGGGTCGCTATGAGCCGGATCCAACTCAATGGCAAGCAGCAACAACAACAATAACAACAGAAAATATGATATAACATTCCATAAGTAATAATGAAAATTTAAGAATAAGCCTTTCTGTGCCCCTGCACCTACTGTCTCCCTAAAATTTCTAGCACACTTATCACCAGCATTAGATACTTCAGAGTAACTAACAATAAACCAATTGTGGTGTTCTCAGAGACTTATAGATCAGGGATAGCAGTGTGACTCTAAGGACAAAAGCAAGAAATGGTTAAAAAAAATGCTTGTACACATCAAGAATCCAGAGTTTTATAAAGGGGTTTTATAACCAATACTACAATACTGCTGCCATTACTTTCACAACTCTACCCAGTGAAAGGAACTGACTTTTCAAATTGAATCCCCAAAAGAAATTTTAATCTATGACAAACATGAATTAAGGTATCCTTATTTTACACCAAAACTCACATAAGAACACAAAATTCCCAGAACTAGAAAGAAATTGGTATGTCCTACAAAGGAAAAAAGATGTCATTGTGGGATGATAAGCCAAGCTGATACCCCCAACATTTTTTTTGGAAAAACATTCCTCATAGGAGCATGGTAGTAGAAAGGTGGAAAACTTGAAGATAAAACAGGCACAGAAAAAGAGAGTGAAGCCATATGCAAAGAATAAGAAAATTACCTGTTCAAATAGGCAAGTTTGCATTTAAGATAGATAAGAAACAAGGTTCAGAATGGAAAGCATTCAAATAAGTCACAAAACTTTTAGAAAGAGCCTAAAGATAATACCGCTGGCTGATATCATTTTCCATTTCTACAAGAAGAAAAATAGACCCTTTTTCTATTCAGTAAGTATAAGCTCAGAACTCCTGCAGAGCATATCAGAGTAGATGTTAGGTGTCTCTGTGCAACCACAGTTGTCTGCTATGTTGATGCTTAAGGATAAAGAATAAAGCATTTGAGAGCATTGAAATCAGAGTAGAAAACCCTGAGGTGTTTAACACAATTTAAAAGTTGCAGAAAAAAATTACTAAATTTGACATTGAAGATAAGGATCTAGTGTTTGTTCCAATCTACTGAACATCAAAAATTTGCAATCTAATACAGGTTTATTTTTTCAGTATAAGGATATTTGGTTTTTTAATTTTAAAAAATTGGGTCAAATTCTATATGCAGAAACTTGAACCGAAACACAGTATTTGACCAATGATAGATTGTCAGTATCTCAAATCCAGTAAGTCTAAATTGTACTTAAGATGAATGTGTAAAAAGTTTGTTTCAATTGGCTTAAGTAGCTCATTTTAATAGCATATGTCAAATCTGTAATTTTTGCTTTTTTACTATAGTCCAATTTTCTCCTTTCCTTGGTTTCTCCTTTCCTTGGTTTCTCCTTTCCTTGGCAGAAAAATAAAGAAATAACAGCTCTTTCACATTTGCTAGGAACAATAAAGCAGTCAGTTGTGGAAACCTTGATCCATATTGATGAAATGTTACACCTCAGAATTCAGGCATTACAACCACAGAATGATAGAAAATTAAAATCTCTACATGAGATCTGTGAGAAGATTAAGAACAAGCTTCCTATAATCGCTCACTGCTGCCAGAAGTGGGTTAAAACATTAAAAGGCCCTCCTACACCGCCTCAGGAATTTCATGAAGTATATACCAGGATTATCACTCAAATTTTGAACAGCAAACTGATAGGATAATTTAACTGCATCTATTTTCTCCACCGAGCATATACTTCTTAAAATTCCATTAATATAAGAGCAGTTTTGACTTTATTTTCTCAAAGCTTTGATTTCTCTTGTGTACTTAGTCATCACAGTGTAGCTTGTCACGCAAATATGAGTACTTATCTAAAAAGGTGTATTTGTCTCTATTCATACAATCATATAGGCCTAGATCAAAACAAATATTAGAAAGAATAGTGTCACAAACTTAGCATAAAAACAAACCTGTAGTTGGTTAGGTTTTCCCTTTCTGGCTTACATGTCCCCATCTAGGTGAATGAAGAGGGAGCTGCACCATGCTTTTATACTTCAAGAAATGAAGACAGTCTCATACCATCTTTGCTTTTATTATGTTAAAATCTATTACAGCGAGAAGATAGCTCATTCTTGTTCAAACCACAATTCTCAGCTCAGACTTCTGACACTGTAGTCTTTTTCTTCTGCCTTTCAGCCTAGAATATTCTTTATTCCAGATTCTCTGTGCATATGCCCTCACTTTTCTCAGTCCTTTTTACCAATGTGGTATTTTCACTGATGTCTGTGATGGACATCATAGGAGAAATGTTATCCCTCTCCTTTCAATGTTTGTTTTACTCCTATCCCTTATTTCTACCTGTAGTATATATCACTACTCATGTGCATGTATGTATTATATATTAATGTACACACATACATGCCTTATTTCATTATCTGTATCTCCTTACTAAAATAGAAGCTGCAAGAGGGCAGCAGAATTGCCATTTGTGTTCACAGCTACATCTACTGTACCTGGATCAGGGCCTAACGTATAATTGTTGTTGTTGCTGTTGTTAGGTGCCATCAAGTCGGTCTCTGACTCATAGCGACCCTCACAGGGTTTTCAATGTCTATTTCAGGATTGCTTTGGGAGTGGATTGCCAGGCCCTTCTCCCATTTTTGCGGTGCTGGGAATTGAACTCAGAACCTCAGAGACTGCAGCACAGTGCTCTACCAACTGAGCTAAATGGCAGCCCAACATATAATTAGTGATTAGCAAATATCTGGTTGAATAAATGAGTAGTGATGCTGGGATATTTCCGTAGTTTTCTTCACTGTTGTGAAAGAAAGATTTTTAAATTCCACTGAATTAATTACTAAGAGCTAGAGGGGGAAAGTTGCCCTCACCTGGTGAAAACACTTGTATATTCTCTAAAAAATAAAAGTAGTCTGATAAATATGTTTATAACTATGAAGGTCACACAACGGTCTATAATGAGCACCTATACCATAACCTGCCTGCTGTCATACCACTGTGGCTTGGATGAATGACCTGGCAACCAACTCTCCCCCACCAAAAGAAATAATAATAATAATAATAATAATAATAATAATAATAATAAGCCATTGAAAACTCTATGAATATCAGAGAAGCACTAGCAATACTGTTTTGCCTGTTGCATGTAGGATCACTATGAGTCGGACAACCACTCAACAGGCACCTAATAATAACAACATATCATAACCTGAAATAAATGTTTTTATTTCTAATTTTGTCATTTGAAGAAATACTTAGTCCAAATTGGGCATCTTGGCACATGCCTATAATCCCAATGACTAAAGAGGCTGAAGCAGGAGGATCTCAAATTTGAGGTCAGAGTCAAGTTAGAGGCAGCTTGCACAATTTAGGAAGACTCTGTCCCCAAAAAAAAAAAGAAAAAGAAAAAGAAAAAGAAAAGAAAAGAAAGAAAGGAAAAAGAAAGAAAGAAAAGAAAAGAAAAAAGAAAAAGAGGTTGGGGATGCAGCTTAGTGGTAGATTACTTGCCCTACATGTGTGAGGCCCTGCATTCAACCCTGCCCCCAGTATTGAAAAAAAAAATACTGGGAAAGGGAAGAAGTATCTAGTACAGTTATATCCTCTAAAAGACAAATCTTAGCTCACCAACTTTATGTATTATAACTCTATAATGCTAATGGATTATTAAGAAAAATGGTCAACAATATAGGATAAGCATTCTCTGTCTTCTGAAGTAATCAACAGAACTACATTAGAAAAGTCACAGAGTAATTTAGTGGGTAAGTAACAGATAAATTTAAAGAAATATGGAAGTATACATTTTTAACACTGTGCTTTATAAAACTATTTCTGTGAAGTGTGAGATTATTTCCTATAGAAACAACAATTGGTTTATCTGGTAAAATTGTACTTTTGTACCTTTGTAATGAGTAATTAGCACTTTCTGAAGTGAAAAAATGGTGTGTTTTTAAAAAATAAATAAGTATTGATTTCCATTTGACTTGAAGAGTTTTTGAGAATCTATTTGGGTAGAACAAAAGTGCCTCACTCCTACCTTTGCCTTATAACAGGCCATGATTTCTCTCCTAATGTAGACCCATATTCATGTAACTCTTTTTGGGGTGCTGGGGATCAAACCTAGGGCCTCATACATGCTAGACAAGCAGTCTACCACTGAGCTACACCCCCATTCCCCAAGTAAATTCTTTCTAATGTCAAATGTAGTGGAAATCCTTTTTATCTAAGTTATTTCCAAAGAGAACTCCCTTGATCCACTGAGGTCTTATTATCAAGGATGGCTGGATATCTCAGTGTACTTTTCATTATTTCAGAGTGTAAAAGTGAGAGAGTGACGCACATAAATGCACACATCCACAAACACACACTCTTAAAGATATAGAAGCATTATATTGTCTAATTAATTTGAGTTTGACAGCTTATAGATATGGAGAACAATCAAGTGGGCTGAGTTTTCATAATCTGCTCATTTGTTAATTAACTTTGTTTTGTCACACAGTCCCATTTTGTAATAATGTAGCATACATAAGTTTGGATGCTACCAATTGTATTTTACTGAAATTAATTTGAGCTGGGATTTAGCTCAGTTGGTAGAAAGCTGCTCTGCAGTCTCTGAGGTCCGGAGTTCGATTCCCAGCACCGCAAAATGGGAGAAGGATGTGGCAATCCACTCCCAAGGCAATCCTGAAACAGTCAACCATTGAAAACCCTATGAGGGTCGCTATGAGACAGACTGGACTCGAGGGCATCTTACAACAACAACAACAAAATTAATTTAATCATATTGCTTAATCAGGTATTAATAATTAAATGTGTCTTATATAAGACTGTCTAATTACATTTAATATGATAGAATAAACTTGTTTTTATGGTAGTGTGCAATTTTATGCCCTTCATAAAAGTTAAACTATAGGCCGGGCGTGGTGGTGCATGCCTGTAATCCCAGCAGCTCGGGAGGCGGAGGCGGGAGGATCGCAAGTTTGAGACCAGAGGCAGTCTGCATAATTTAGCAAGATCCTGTCTCAAAAAGTAAAAAAAAAAAATGGGCTGAGGTGCAGCTCAGTGGTCTAGCACTTGCAGAGCATGCAGGTGCAAGGCCCTGGGTTCAACCCCCAGTACCGCAAAAAAAAAAAAAAAAAAAAAAAAGTTAAACTATAAAAATCTAGTAGGCAATATGTCAGTATTTCATTCCAGACAAAATATTCTTAGCAGTTTTCATAGTCTACATATCTGTATGTGCTAAGATTTCTAATAGCCAGGTGAAGCATACACATTGCATTATATTTTGGCACCATGTTATCACTTGCCTAATAATAATAATAATAATAATAATAATAATAGAAGATTTGAAAGTTTCTGGAAAATGGAGAATTTTATTTATTTTAATCACTATTTTATTACAAAATAATGTATTTTTCTGGTTGAAAACTTGAATGAACCTGTCTCCATATTCAACAATTTTAGCTGTTTTTTATACACATGTACATATCTATATGTATGTATGTGAAAAAGAGCTAAATATAATAATTTTAATAAACTTTTATCTTGATGTATCTGTTTTGAAGAATACCAACTAACTGTATACAGGAGCCTTTAACATCGATCCTGTCAGATCTCAGAAACTTAGCAGGGTTGGGCCTGGTTAGTACTTGGATAGGAGACTGCTTGGGAACACTAGGTGGTGTAGGCTTGGGGGAAGGACCCAGCAACCCACTCCCAAAAATTGATCAGCCATTGAAAACCCTATGAATAGTAGAGAAGCACTAACTGTTGTATGTAGGGTCACTATGAGTCAGACACAGAGGCAATAATAGTACTGAACAACAACAGCAACAACATATACAGGAGCAAATTAACAATTAGCCCTCATAGATTTGATCCCCTTAAACTTGGTTTTTCAGTTTTCTGTATTCTAACAAAAGCAATTTAATGCTATTAACTTTTTTCTAATGATTGTTTTGGCTTGACTGCACATTTTCATGTTATATTTTCAATTTTATTCATTTAGAAATGTTTCTATCTTCTTTATAGTTTCTCTTTACCAATAGTTTATTAGAAATATATTGTTTTCTAAATTAGGAAATTTTCTAGTAAACTGTCTGGACTAATTTATATTTAATCTTATTGTGTTCATATGAAGTATTATGTATGATACTAATCTTTTTAACTGACCATATGGTCCTACATATATTTGATGGCTGTCATTGAATTATCTATGTGTTCCTCTTAACAGTAGGTAATGTGATGATGTTAGGAGGAGTGTTCTTTAAATGTCTATGAAACGATGAAAGTTGGTAGTCTCATTTAAGCTTTTGTATCCTAACAAGCCCTTTTCCACATTTTCTATCAATTAATGAGAAAGAAATTTTGAAATTCACAATTAGATGTATGGTTTACTTTATTAATTTAGTCTACAATTTTTGTTTCATGGATTTTGAAATTCTAATAATAGGTTCATCCCTACTGAGGATACGTATGTCTTCTTAATGAATTTATCCCTCTCTTCCTCATAGTAATAGCTCATGTTTTTAAGTAAGTTTTGTCTGAAGAGGCATTCCAACATTCTTATGATTAGTTTGTCATTAGGGTTCCACTAATGCTATCAGCATTAATAGAATTAGTAGAATTATTCATCTTAGTCTTTAAATTTTATACTTTTGGGGAGGCAGATGGTTCCCTCTTTTAAAATACAATTAATCAGTCTCTGATTTTCAGAGCTCTGAGTCCATTAACTTTTGATATCACTATTGATATAGCTGGGTATAATATTATAATCCTATTTGCTTTCCATTTTTTATCTATTCTTACTTGCTTTACTCCTTTTCATTTTCTTTATTGGTTTGTTATAAATACTTTTTCATGTGGTTTCTCTCAATTAAAAAGGCATTTTTAATTTATCTTAGTCTATCTTTATGTAACATGCTACTTCAAAATAGGCACTGCATACCATTATATTTCTTCTGCTGCTTCCTGTATTTTGGACTATTGTTACATAATTTCCTTGTCAATGTACTATAAATCACCTGCAGCCATACCACTGTGGCATCTGATCCCATCAGATCTCAGAAGCTAAGCAGGGTCAGACCTGGTTAGTACTTGGATGGGAGATCGCCTGGGAACACCAGGTGCTATAGGCTTAGGAGAAGGACCTGGTAGCACACTCCCCAAAAGCAATAAGCCATTGAAAACCCTATGAATAGCAGAGAAGCACTAGCAATACTGTTTCACCTGTTGCACGTAGGGTCCCTATGAGTTGGACACTGACTCCACAGCACCTAACAGTAACAACATAGTACAAATTATGTAATGCATTGCTATTATTTCACTTTAAATAGAAAGTTACCTATTAAGCAACAGAATAATAAGAACATTTTAATATTTGCCTATAAATTTAACATTTCTCACTTTTCATTGGTTTGCAATATTCAGTTTTCATCTTGTGCCATTTTCCTTCCCCTATGAGGAACTTTCTTTTAATAGTTCTTCTAGCTTTGTTTTAACTGAAAAAAATTATATATTCTAAACATAATTTTTTGTACTGTAAAATTCTATTTGATAGTTTAGTTCCATTTTCTTCTGACTTAAGTTGTTTCTGAGAATGAAGTCTGAAATGATTATTGTTTCTTCTTATTTTTTTCTCTTAGATTTTGCCAAGCTTCTTAGGTCTGTGAGTTTATAGTTTTTATCAAATTTGGAAAGTTTTCAACATTACTTCTTTGAATATTTTTTCTGCTTCCACTTTTACCATAAAGCATTTCATTACCACATTTATTGTGTAGTTTAGTTTGACACACAAGGCAGTGTAGTCTCTTCATTTTTGGTTTTCTTTCTTCTTCCTGTGATTTCAGTATCTACTACTATGTCTTCAAATTCACTAATCTTTTCTTCTGCTCAACATAGTATCCTAGTGTCCTTTTAATCTCATCTCATCTCATTAGCTAGTCATTTGAGACTTAACTTTCATCAATAGGAATCTCACCTGGTTACATTGTATTTCCTTTTTATTGCCTAGCTTTTTCATATTTTTCTTTAGATACCTGAACAAATTTACAAACACAATTTTAAGGTTCTGACATATCTGTCATTTCTGATACTACTGAATAACATTTCTTCTTGTTACAAGGCACACTATCCTGCTTCTGGGCATGCACATCATTTTTATTTGATATGAGCTGCTAACTTGATACTTTTGAGTGCTAATTGGCTCATGTGCTTTTTTTTTAACAAGGATAGATGAGTTTTATTTGGGCAAGTAGTTCAATTATTTGGATATCAGCTTGATTTCTTTTCAAAGCTTGTTTTTAAAATTTGCTGATCCTGCTGCTGAACAGCCTTGATCCTGAGGCCAATCTAGTTCTGCAGTAAGGTGAGAGCATCTGGAGACATTAACAAATGTTTAGGGACAACTGTCCTCTTTGGAAGGTCATATATGTGGGGAGGGCTTAGTTTACACCTTCTCGAGTTATTCTTGCCCAGGCATGCACAGCATTGTCTTTTAAATATATGAATTAGTACTCAGCAACAAAGACAAAGGGAACCCAATGCAGATTTCTGCAAGTATTCTGCAAGTATTGTTTCTTATAGCTCTCCACTTTCTGTTGTTTCTCTGTGAATTCCAAGAATCACCACCACCTATAATTGTCTTTATCTCTTCGAATCACAGGTCATCACACTTCATGTGCAACCCACTCTGGAACCATTTTCTGAAAGTTTTCCTGAGGCAGAGGGCCAAGGCAGGCAAGGGTTCACCTTTTATTTTTCTTTCCTCATGGATCACAGTCCTATATCCCCTCCTTTCCAAGTTTAAAACAATTACTTGTTTGTTCTGTTTTTCACTTGCATCATCTAGGATAAATCTAGGTCCAGCTACTCAATTATATGTAGAAGTGAAATTCCTTTACAGAATTTTGTAAACATAGAATATTTCATTTAGACATGAACATATGTAATGATATAATAATGAATAAACATGTATATAAAATAAAATAAGATTGGCATATTTACTCAGATTCCTCAGGTATTTTTCAAAAGCAATATTCTTGGTAAAGACTGACATTTCTACCCTAATTGAGATTGCATCCTGTTCCTATGCTTTACCCTCTTTTCCTAGACTAAAAATATTTGAATAATATTTAATCACTATTTACCTTACCATATCGTACATATTTTACATTTTTATGTTGTTTAGATTTTCCTCTCCCTTGGCTTCAAAATTAAAGCCAAATGGACATATGGCATTTTGTCTGTTTATTAACTATTGTTTTCCAATACATAGAATAGTAAATCACATAGATTCTGAATAAATATTAGTTGATTGAGTAAATAAATGAACATCGTGGCCTGTATTTGGTCTAGCAGGAAAAAAGGTAGATGGTTGGAGAAATATTTGAATTTTACAACTGCACCAGTCTTGTGGACTGAATTGTTGTTAGATGCTGACCAGTTGTGTCCAACTCATAGAGACCCTAAGAACAATAGATGAAACACTACCCAATACTGTGCCATGCCTGGCACCATCGACAGTGCTTCTCTCCTATTCATAAGGTATTTAATGGCTGAATACTTTTTAGGAGTGTGACACCAGGCCCTTCTCCCATGGACTGAATCATGTCCCCTAAATCCATTAGAGCTGGGATTTAGCTCAGTTGGTAGAGCGCTGCGCTGCAGTCTCTGAGGTCCCAAGTTCCATTGCCAGCACCACAAAATGGGAGAAGGACCTGGCAACCCACTCCCAAGGAAATCCCCAAACAGTCAGCCATTCAAAACCCTATGAGGGTCGCTATGACTTGACAGCACCTCACAACAACAACAAAATCCATTAGTTGAATCTTTAAACCTCAAAGTGACTCTATTTTGGAGTTATGATCTTAGGTGGCAATTAAAATTAAATGAAGTTATAAGGCTGAAGCCCTAATCCAAGAGGGATAGTAGCCTTATAAGAAGAGGAAGAGACACCAGAATTTTTGTTTCCTGTGTACAAACAGAAGTTTGTTGTTGTTGTTAGGTGCCATCGAGTCGGTATCCGACTCATAGGGACCCTCATAGGGTTTTCAATGGCTGAGTGCTTCGGAATTGCTTTGGGAGAAGATTGCCGGGTCCTTCTCCCATTTTTGCGGTGCTGGGAATTGAACTCTGGGCCTCAGAGACTTCAGCGCAGCACTCTACCAACTGAGCTAAATCCCAGCCCAAACAGAAGTTAGGTCATATAAAAACACAGCAGAAAGTTGATCATCTACGAACCAGGAAGAGAAGCCACACCAGACACCAACTTGATGATACATTGAACTTGGACTTGCAGCTTTCAGAATTGTGAGAAAATACATTTCTGTTTTATACCCTGTCTGCAGTACTCTGTGATGACAGGCCACACATACTAACAGAAACTATAATGCAGTAGTTCTTAAATGATATCTGGAGCAAATATGCCAAAATGTCATTAGTGATTTTCTGAGAAGGGATATGTAACTCATTTTTATATGCCCCTTTCATTTTTGTATGTGTATGTGAACATTTGGCACTGTAAAGTCCCTTTGAAATTTGTCTCAATAGATACAGATATGATTATATACACAAATATACATATATGTTGATTTTATGTATATAATATATGAGTATGTATAATAAACACATTTGAAGCAAAGATCTCCCTTCATTAGAAGACAAAATGTGGACAAACATGTGTTTGAGACATGAAAGGATTTAGGAAGTAGTATTCCCTTTGTTTTCTCTTCTCCAAACCCCGTTCAAAGGATAGATTGATCCATGAGTGTAAATATATTTGTGTGAACCATTTTTAGCTATTAACATGTGAAAAAATAAAAAAACAGATCATACAATATTTCATCTCAGAAATCTTACATTTCCTTGGTATAAAAAGTGAAAATAACAGAATTTTCCCTTTTTCATAATTATGATTGAACATATAGCTTATCTTGTTTACCAAGGATATATGAACTTTGCAAAGTATTGAATTTTGATTTAGATTTAAAGGCCTTCAAATCTTGTTATTCATTACCAGTGAGCTCTGTCCTAAATTTGCCTGTGGGCACTAATGATGCTTCTAGTCTGAGTGCAACCAGAGGTGATATAGTAATGTGACATCAGGGTATACGGCAGTAGAGTGAAATTATAAAGTAACCACTGAATTCAGTTTTGCAAGAATATTCCCTACTTTGTCACTTTCTAATTCTGTTAAATTATATAAAAAGAGTATGTATAAAGGACTAGTTTGGAATATGCAATAAAATAGTAAATTGATTATCAGTATATTACTAGCATTAATTACTGTATTCAGTTTTACAAGTTGAGTGAATCCTGAGAAATTTAGAATCTGCCCTACTACAATTAATTGTTGTGTTGTTGTTAGGTGTTTTCCAGTCAGATCCATCTCAGAGCAACTAAGTACAACAAAATGAAACAGTCCCTAACACTGTGCCATGCCTGGAACTATATCAGTTCTTCTCTACCATTCATAGGGTTTTTAATGGTTGATTGTTTTTTGGGAGGGGTTTCCAAATCCTTCTTCCAAGCTCACAGCACCTGGTGTTCCGAGGTGGTCTCCAATCCAAGTATTAACCAGGCTTGACTCTGCTTAGCTTCACAGATCTGATGGAATTGGATGCCAGGGTGGTATGGCTGCAGGCAATTAATTGTTATAACTTTCACATTTCAGTGTTCATATTGATACAATTTTTAAAAGTCAGCTTTATAGGGAAGAGTTAATTTTCAATTGTCTGTTTCTTCCATTCTTAACTGGAATGGGAAAGGTTTCATGGGAGTCCATGAGACTACTCATAGAGTCATACAATGGAACCTGTCACAGTTGACTAGTTTGACATAGAAATTCTAGAAAATAATAAAAGGACATCGAATATTATATTGTAGTTCTGATAGGTCTAGACCTGAGAAATTTACTGAAATATATTTTATTAATCAAATTATGTTTCTGTTTGTCTTATAAAGTCATTCAAGTAATAAATTTGGTTTTCAAAAACTCATCCATCAGTGCTTCTTAATAACATGATTTTAGAAGCATTTAATTTTTTCATTCCTTTTTCCACTATTTTCTACCAGTTTGCTTTAAATGTAGTAAATAAGAACTTAAATAGTATAAACATGCTAATTTTATGAAGTGCTAAATGCTTTATATAAAGAAAATAATTTTTGATCCTTTATTATTTTCAACTCAAATTATCTATATCCTACATTTTCTTAATGTTTTTCTTCTTGCATATTTGAATGCCAGAGTAAATCATGAGTGGTTAAAAAAAGACAATAACACTAGTAATTTGAGAAAGTTGAATTGGTGTTTCTTATACTGTTCACACAGTCTGCTTAATTGAATTGGAATTTTTAATGAGAATCTTTAGCCATGCAATAAGTATTCATCTCCTTATTTCAGTAGATATAAAGGGAAAATTGAAAAATTATGACTATTTTGTCCAGTACTGAATTCCAACTTATAAACTGATCATATGTACCCTTAGTATGTTTCTACATAAATGTTGTTTGGTATAAATTTATAGTTAGTTATAAAATGATTTTGAAACACGACTTACAGATTACTTGTATTAAACCACCTTTTTTCCTACTAATGTTATCCAATGTCTATTTATTTGGCATTATATAATAACTAAATTTTTAGTCATATATTTTCCTGATTTTAATTGTAACACAGAAAATTTTAATAATATTTTGATTATTTTTCAGCGATACATATGATAGTTTTCCAGTTGCCATACAAAACTTAAGGAATCATATTTAAAATATACCATTAGCATTTATTCTTTCCCAAAAGATACAGTGCCACTTTCTATCATCAATATGGCTGAGAGTTTATAGGTATATGGAAAGCAATTCTTTATAATAATCATGTTTGTTTAACTTTCTGAGATTCATCCAAAGAAGTTGCTATTTGGCATAACTGAGCATTCTGCTATAACTAGGATTATTCATGCATTGAAGTCATTTACACATTTTCATAATGTTTATAAATACTAGATCTAAAGTCGTAAGAGGAAAGAGCACTTTCTAACTTGTCTTTATCTCCTTAGCTTCTTGTACAGTATCTAGAACTTAACAAGTGCCCATCATACATACAGGTTCTGTGTTATAATGCTGACTAAATAAGCAGGTCTTGAAAATGCAGAAGTCAAAATGTGAATGGACTGGCAATAACAATTATTATGAAAAATCAGTTGTCTTTGTTGATGTGCTAATATTCTCAAGTAATCCTGACATTCTGACTTTGATGGTTGAAATGACTTGGTTTCCATGCTAGACAGTTTTTGTTTGTTTTTGTTTGTTTTCTGTTTTCTTCTGTTAGTAGGTCTTCACCTTGCCCAGAGTTTCAGTAGTGTTCCTGTTAGCACCAACACCAAGAAGCATTCTCCTTATGTCATTAGTGGGCTCTTTGTTATAATCTAGAAAACCTTGTTGTTGTTGTTGTTAGATGCCTTCGAGTCGGTGTCCAACTCATAGCGACCCTCATAGGGTTTTCAATGGCTGACTGTTTTTCAGGATTGCCTTGGGATTGGATTGTCAGGTCCTTCTCCTATTGTGTGGTGCTGGGAATTGAACTCGGGACCTCAGAGACTTTAGTGTAGCGCTCTACCAATTGAGCTAAATCCCAGCCCAGAAAACTTTGGAGGGGAGATTAAAAATGAAATTAATCAGTTCCCTTATGTGACTTTCATATCTCCAGAATATTGGACTGTTTTGAGATTTCAAAATAAGAGCTACTTTTTGCTGTTGAATATATTCATAATCCATTCCAGATTCTGTGATGTTAATATGTCATTTTAGAGAGTATGTTATATTAAACTGTGATTATTCAAATAATTTTTTCATATTGACCACAGTCAAGTTAATGTACATTATTCAATTTATGTTTAGTGACATCTTGTATGTTTATTTTGTATCTAACCCAATCTCTATTATACCTACAATAGAATAATGCATTCATGTCCATGGATTAAAAGAATTATTCTGCATTGGTAAAAATAGTGTTGTTAAAAACTGAATATTCTCAGCAAGTATGAGAAAGTCTTGACTCTTAGAAGTGGAAGAGTTTTGGTGACTCCTCTGAGTGACAAAGATTGCATGCATATTTGGTCAGGAATAGGGGATCTAGATGTAGTGTCAGTGATTAATTCTTCCCACCTAGCATCCCTGGGATACATCCAGGAAATTCGCCAAATGAGAAATTCTAAACATGGGAAAAATTATGCCCCAAAGTGAATATTTTTCAAAGTCTACAGACATGGTTGTCACCTGATACTGAACCCTAGTGGTAGAGGCCAGGTCTCCTAAACATGTCACAAGACACAGGACAGGTTCCCCATACCAAAGAATTAGCCCAGAATGTCAGTAATGAGTGATGATATTGAGAAACCCTTTCTTAGACTGAGGGAAAGTTGAATATGAGAAAAAAAAATTAAACAGTTTGTTATACCTATCCAGGGGAAGTACTTTTTTCAATAAAATATATTTTTATTGTCACATATTTCAGAAGACCATTTTAAACACTATATTTATTGTGGTAAGATGAAACATGCTTCCCTGTACCTTCCACTGAGATTCTTAATTTGTTGCAAAAGGAAAAACACAGAAAAATAAATAAACTAAAAATCAAATAAGCAATGTGTAGCTCTGTATGACTGATTCTACTTATATTTGGTTTTGAGAAATGTTAATTCTATTTCCCAATATCCCTAGCCATTAGAGAAATGCAAATTAAAACAACTCTGAGATGTCACTTTACACCAGTAAGAATGGCCAAGATCAATAAAACAAATAACAACCAATGCTGGCGAGTTTGCGGAGACAAGGGAACACTCTTACATTTGAGTGGAGCTGTAGATTGGTCCAGCCACTGTGCAAATCAATATGGAGGTATCTTAAAAAATAAAAATAGATCTGCTGTATGACCCAGCTATAACACTCTTGAGAATTTACCCAAAGGGAGATGTGTCATAATACCACAGAGACACTTGGATCTCCATGTTCAATGCAACACTTTTCACAATAGCAAAGGTATGGAATCAACCAAAGTGCCCATCACCAGAAGAATGGATAAAAAAAAACTATGGTACATATACACAATTTAATACTACTCAGCAATCAAAAAATAAAATAATGCCATTTGCGGCAAAATGGATGGAATTGGAGAAAATTATTTTAAGTGAATGAACACAAGCTCAGAAAGAGAAACACTACATGTTCTCACTCATATGTGGGAGCTGAATCAAAATTATAAGAAGGGAAAAGTCCTATACAAAGGTCAGATCATAATAAAAGAAAAAAAATCTAAGAATGGTATTATTATAGATGGTCTAGAAAATTCATGTAATAGTTCTGACAAGGTAAAAAGAAAGTTCACTAAAGAAAAAGTTCTATCTTAAACAGAACTGCAACCTAAGGACATATAGAAAAATATTACCAAAAAAAGACAAGTAAATGGAAGAGAAGTCTTTGATGGGGGGGGGGACATGGGGGAGGAAGCACACAAGAGGGTAAGGGGGAACCTATATGTATAATATACAACAAAATGCATATATGGAAATGTCACAATGAAAAGCATGTCAGAATGAATCACCTTAAGGTGTACATTAAAAATCTCCAGTAAAAAAAGTAAAAAAAAAAAAAAAGTACATGAAAAAATGCTCAATATCCCTAGCCATTAAGGACATGCAAGTCAAAGCAACTCTGAGATTCCATTTAAGTATAGTAAGAATGGCCAAGATCAGTAAAACAAATAAGAACAAATGCTGGCAAGATTGTGGAGGAAAATGAATCTTCTTACACTGTTGGTGGGACTGTAAATTGGTTCAACTACTTTGGAAATCCGTATGGAGATACCTCAGCAAACTAAAAATAGAACTGCCATATGATTCAGCTATACCACTACTGGGAATATACCCAAAAGGAGACAAGTCATCACACCACAGGGACACCTGCATCTCCATATTCAATGCAGTACTTTTCACAATAGTAAGGATATGGAACCTACCAAGGTGCCCATCAGCAGAAGAATGGATAAAAAATTATGGTAAATATACTCAGTAATAAAAAATGAAATACCATCATTTACCACAAAATGGATGGAACTGGAGAATATCATTTGAGTGAACAAACACAGCTTTAAAAGAGAAATATCATGTGTTCTCACTCATATGTGGGAGCTGAATCTTAAAGGAAGAAAAAATCCTACATGTAATTTGATATATAAAAATGCACAATTAAACTTAGGAAAGAAGAGACAATATAAAGAGTAGAAAGAAGGACAGAGGGAAGTAGCAAAGGGAAGTGAAAATTTGGGGTGGAGAGGGAGTCAATGTAGAGGGATAAAGGGGGAGAGGATATAATCTCCTCTCCTCTTTATTGTTGTAAATGATGCAATTTCATGAGTACATTGGAAAAATAGGGGCATATAACCCAAGTAGGGGCTGGGATTTAGCTCAGTTGGTAGAGCGCTGCACTGCAGTCTCTGAGGTCCTGAGTTCAGTTCCCAGCACCGCAAAAATGGGAGAAGGACCTGGCAATCCACTCCCAAGGCAATCCCGAAACAGCCATTGAAAACCCTGTGAGGGTCGCTGAGTCGGATACTGACTCGATGGCACCTAACAACAACAACAACAACAATAACCCAAGTATGCATATTAGTTTTATGACACATTACTCAAAAGGTTCCATAAACCTTGTAAATTGATAAATGTGTAACCAAAGGTGATGAAATAGTTGTTGTTGTTGTTGTTTGGTGCTGTCGAGTCCAGTCCGACTCATAGCGACCCTATGTACAGCAGATTGAAACACTTGCCGATTCTGTGCCAGGCAAACGATCTTATTTATGTTTAAGCCCATTGTTGCAGACACTGTGTCAGTCCATCTGGTGGAGGGTTTTCCTCTTCTGCGTTGACCTGCCACTCTTCCAAACATGATGTCCTTCTCCAGGGATTGTTCTCTCTTGACTACATGTCCGAAATATGTAAGACGCAGTTTGGTCATTCTTGCTTCCAAGGAGCACTCTGGTTGTACTTCTTCTAGGACAGATTTGTTGGTTCTTTTGGCAGTCCGTGGTATATTCAATAGACGTCTCCAGCACCACAATTCAAAAGCATCAATTCTTTTTTTGTCTCTCTTGTTCAATGTCCAGTTTTCACAACCATATGATGCCACTGAAAATACCATGGCATGAGTCAGACGCACCTTTGTCTTCAATGTGACATCTTTGCTTTTCAATACTCTAAAGAGATCTTTTGCCACAGCTTTTCCTAGAGAAATGTGTCTTTTGAAATAGTTACATAATGGAAAAAGCCAATGCTATATTACTCTGTATCCCACCATCATTTACCAATAAAGGGAGGAAAAAAAGCAACTTCAATAAAAAGGTTCATATGAAAAACTTTAAAAAATGTTAATTCTATTTCCCTCACATTACAGTTTTGATATCAGGGAGTAAGAGGTATCTAGTTATCTCCTCATGGTCACACACTAGTAGAATTAAAATAAAAAGGTTAGATTTTTGTGCCAAGTAAGATTTTTAATTCTGAAGATTAAATAGCTTTTCTAGATGGTTATTTTTGAAATGCTTGATTTATTATGTCCATCTCTACCTCCTATATCTTCTCTTAGAATCTAAGATTGAATATACATACAGAAAATATTTTTACAGCCTTTACTAATGAAAAGTGAAAAAATGAATAAAAACCTTTGCTGAGGAAGATAAGTGAAATATGCATTACTAGACATATCTTCATTTATTTCCAAAGGAACACAAAATAATTGCTTATGATTGACTGGCAGCTTCCTTCATGTAGTAATTCTGCAGTTCCCAGAAAGGGATGGAAAAAGCACAGTCACTTTTAAAACTTGCTGATGCATATCACTTCCCTTTACCTTTATATGGGCAACGATTAGTACAGGACCACATCTAGATAAGAGTAGATCAGAGAAGATGGTTTCTAGATTGGCAAGTACTTTCTTCCAATGTCAAATCCAGATCATGGGACTCAAATAGACTTTTGGTTGTCAGAGTAGGAGAAGGAAAAGAAAAATGTCGCCCACCAACACATGGCAGAATTTATATGCAGTGTAGTTGTTGTTAGGTGCTGTGGAGTCAGTGTTCAACTCATAGTGACCCTACATGCGACACGTGAAACAGTATTGCTAGTGCTTCTCTGCTATTCATAGGGTTTTCAATGGGTCATTGCTTTTGGGGAGTGGGTTGCCAGGTCCTTCTCTCAAGCCTAAAGCATCTGGTATTCCCAGGCAATCTCCTATCCAAGTACTAGCCAGGTCCGACCCTGCTTAGGTTCCCAGATCTGATGGGATCAGTCACCACAGTGGTAAGGCTGCAGGCTTATATGCAGTTGTTGTTAGGTGCCATCAAGAAGGTATCTGACTCATAGCAACCCTACCCATAACAGGCAAAACAGTATTGTTACTGCTTTTCTGCTATTCACAGGGTTTTCAATGGCTGCTTGGTTTTTGGGAGTGAGTTGCCAGGTCCTTCTCCCAAAGCTACAGTATCTGGTATTCCCAGGCTGTCTACCATCCAAGTACCAACCAGCCCGACCCTGTTTAGCTTCTGAGATCTTACAGGATCAGACACCACAGGACTATGGCTGCAGGCTTATATATAGTTGTGTTGTTGTTAGGTGCCTATGAGTCTTGTCCAACCCATAGTGACCCTTATAAGGTTTTCAATGGCTGATTGTTTCAGTATTGCCTGGGGAGTGGATAGCCACGTCCTTCTCCCATTTTTTGTGGTGCTGGGAATGCAACTAGGGATTCAGAGAGCAGAGAGAGGCTCTCTACCAACTGAGCTAAATCCCAGCAGTTGTTGTTGTTAGGTGCCGTTGAGTCGGTATCTGACTCATAGCGACCCTCATAGGGTTTTCAATGGGTGACTGTTTCGGGATTGCCTTGGGAGTGGATTGCCAGGCCCTTCTCCCATTTTTGCGGTGCTGGGAATTGAACTCGGGACCTCAGAGACTGCAGTGCAGCGCTCTACCCACTGAGCTAAATCCCAGCCCATCCCAGCAGTAGCTACCATTTATTCAAAATTTAACATATTCCAGACATATTTTAAGTTTTACTCATGATTCACATAATGTATCTATGAAAAATGAATCATTATCTTTATTGTACAGATTTAAAAAAAAACTAGAAATGTTTTAGAACAAAGTACTTCATTTAAAGATGCACTATTGCATGACAGTAATATTGAGTTTTGTCTTAATCTAAATACCCTGTAATTGTTTTAAGCTTGAATTTGGAGTAGGCAACCTAAGATTCTGCTCTTGGGTCTACATTTTAAGTTGAACTACTTTTGTAATTTATTTGACCATTTTATGCCTTAGTTTCCCATCTGTAAATAGAAATAATGCTGACCACACAAGGCAAAAAATCAATATACTTATAAAGTATTTGTACATTACAATATTAGCTAATACTGTATGAGTACTGGTTCCACTACCTGTTAGTCCTGGGATTCTTCAACCCTCTGTGCTTCAGGTTCCTCATCTATAAAAATCAAAGAAAAACTGCTACACTAAGATGACTTAATAAATAGACATTGTGTGTGATACAAATTAAGCATTTAATATACAGTCAGTAGCATATGTATGCCTGCAGCTGTAGCCCTGTGGCATCCGATCCTATCAGATCTCAGAAGCTAAGCAGGATCGGGCCTGTTTAGTACCTGGATAGGAGACTGCCTGGGAACACCAGAAGCTATAGGCTTAGGAGAAGGACCTGGCAACCCCCTCCCAAAAAAATCAATTTGACATTGAAAACCCTATGAACAGCAGGGAAGCACTAACAATAGTGTTTCGCCTGTTGTACAGAGGGTCACTATGAGTTGGATACCGACTCTACCGCACCTAACAACAACAACAACAACAAGCATATGTATATAACAAGTTACTCTTAACTAAGTACTACTTACTGTATATCTACTACAGTGTCTATTACTCAAAAAGAATGATTGATTATTATTAATACCATGTCCCTCAAAAAATCTTTGATAAACCTCAGGTACTTAAAGAGACCATCTTCTTTTTCTCCCAGATTATATAAATAGAATCAAGATAATTAACCAAGCAATTTGATTCAAGATATGAAAAACTAACAATAAACAACCATAACTACTTTGTGTTTGTGTAAAGATTATGATGGAAACACATGTGTTTTAGTTTCTTAAAGGAATTATTTGGTTCATTTTACTTCAATTTAGAATTTATGTGTGAAAAATTGTTCACAGAATTCATTTAATATTTTCTGATACCTTCAGGATTTAATGTTATCTCCTGTTTCATCCTTAATAATTTTTTTAGTTTCTCAGTATTGCTAAAAAGTATGTGAATTTGATTGGTCCTTTCAAAAAACTCTGCTTGTGTCATTTATTTTCTTCTATTTCTTCTCTGGTATTGATTTCTAATTATAATTGGATTCCTTCTGCTTGTCTTGGCTTAATTTTGCTCTTCTTTTCCTGGATTCTTGAAGGGGCGTCTTGCATTGATCTCATACTTTTCCTTTTTTAAAAAATGTAAACATTTAGTGTTATAACTTTGCATCTCAATACTGCATTTGGCTACATCTTACACATTTTGATATAGTTTCATTTCTATATCAGTTTTGTGAATTTGTGTATTTTTCCTCTCGGTTCTTTACTGTAGCATAGGTCTGCTGATAATTCTCTTAGTGTGTTTTAAATTTTCTTAAAATTTATTGTTTTAACACATTTCTTAAAAGTATGTTGTTAAGTTTTCAAAATTTGAAGATTCTCCTGTTATATTTCTGCTATTGATTTCTAATTTGATTCTATTGTGTCTAAAGTAGACAGTCCCCCATGTGTCTGTCAGCTTGCCGTGCTTTGGGAGTTTGTGTGTTGCTGTGATACCAAAAGCTACATCATCACTATTTCAGACACCAGCAAGGCCACCCGTGGTGAACAGGTTTTAACTCAACTTCCAGACTAAGACAAGCTAGGGATAAGGACCCAGAAGCCCACTCTCAAAACAATTAGCCATTGAAAAATCTATGAATAGCAAAGAATCACTGTCAAATATAATGCCTGAAAATGAGCCCCCCATTTGGAAGGTATTCATGAAACAACTGGGACAGAGTTGCCTCCACAAAGAAGAGTCAACCTTAAATATGGCAATGGAGTAGAACCCCTGAGACCTCCATTTGCTGGTATGGCACAACTAAAAATAAGAAGGGACACAGTGACTACAGTAATGGGCTCAAACATAAAAAAGATCATGTGCGCAGCACAGTATCAGGTTGTATTTCATTCTGTTATACACAGGGTTATTATGAGTCAGACACGACTTGAGAGCACCCAACAACAACAACAAGGGCTATATGAATTTAAGTATTTTAATTGTGGGCAGCTTGTCATTTGTCCTAGGATCTGATGTATCTTGATATTGATACAAAGAACACTTGAAAAGATAGTTTGTCTTGCTATTGTTAGATGGTGTTCTGTAAATGCCTGTTTGGTCCTCCTCACTGATGGTGGTTAGTGTTGAGTTCTTCAGTACTCTTACTAATTTTCTATTTAGTTTACCAACTGTTGAGAGAGGTGTATTGAAGTCTCCAACTATAGTTGTGGATTTATCTGTTTTTCTTTTCAGTTCTGTCAGTTATTGCTTCACATATTGGCAGCTTTGTTATTGAACTTTATATCACAGAGATAATGAATATAAAGAATTCAAGTCAGTATGACATAAAATCAGGTTTCACTGGCTTTTAGAAACCACGAGATTCATAAGTACCCATGTACATGCATCTGCACACACATGCACAGACAGACACACACACAGAAAAAATAAACTTTCTAAAAGTAACTGGGACTTTTAGGATTAGCCTAGGTTTTTTACCTATAGAATGAATCTCAGGGGCAAGTACTAGAATTGCCAAATTTAGTGCTAATGAAATGCAAACATCAGTGCAACAGTTCTTACTTGTTAGGCTTTTATTTTTATAATAAATAAGTCTTCTTAAAGTTATTTCAATATCCACTTATATGCTTTGAATTCTGTAATATTCCCAGATCATAAGGAATAAAGAATAAATATAAAATTTCCATGTGAATATTTTAAAAAAGAATGTTTCATCTAAAAGTTTAATTTGATGACTTTATATAGATATGAACAGAGTTTTTGAAGTTAGAATATATAAAGCAGAGTGGGAAAAATGAAGAAATCTAATGTTATCCTACCCCCTAGGATAGAACAAAAATTTAAAACATGAATTATCATAGAATTTTAAGTCTAAGTTTTATGTTGAGAATAAGCAGCACCTGTTTTACACCCTTTACACCCGTTACATTTGTACTTGAGTCATATATTAAAAAGTTAAATAAAAGAAGAACAACTAAATTCAAATATTTTATTTCTGATCATCCTCAGGCTCTAAGGGGAGCAGTTTATATAATAATACATTTCAGTAGAACTTTAATAAAAGCTAGAATGCCAAAAATTTCAAAAGGTATCATTAAAAATATGAAAATAGAAATCAAGATTTTCAAGTTCTTCAGCATCTTTAGCATGTACTTTAGGCTATGACATTATTTGGTGATTAGTTGTAATCATTAATAATTACTAAACATTCAGCATATTTACTTCAACAGCACATGACAGTGAATATATAAACATTTTCCACAGCAAAATCATTTTTGAAAGCCATTCTCAATTTGAAATTCTATAGAAAAACTGAAGGATGAATGGGTATCCTTTGCATTGAACACAGTGACTGATTTGGTTTTCAAAATATTCTAAGCCAAAACTGAAATACTGGTTGTATGTAATTAATTTTATTTATATTGAAAGAGAGTTATGTAATATGTTAGATACACAGTTTAGTTCAGTTGGTTAGAGTGCTGCTGTGCACTCTCTGAGGCACCAGATTCAAACCCCAGCACCACTAAAACAGAAGTTCATAGCAGTCCACTCCTGAAGC
Organism: Pedetes capensis; assembly: GCA_007922755.1. Taxonomy (NCBI): domain Eukaryota; kingdom Metazoa; phylum Chordata; class Mammalia; order Rodentia; family Pedetidae; genus Pedetes; species Pedetes capensis. The sequence continues at coordinate 32,322 of VMDO01010484.1, read as the reverse complement.
AATCTCAAAACAATCAGCCATGGAAAACCCTGTAAGGGTCCCTATGAGTCATTCCCAACTCAATGGTACCTAACAACAACAGTTTTACCAAAATGTTCATATATACTAATGGAAAGAATAAATGCTTTTTAGACATTAAAATGACTACATTTTGAGTATATACTTTAAAATTTATCATTTTTTCTGTGTAAAGAAATATATCAGTCATATTGACCTTTCATGTATAAAACATAACTTATAAGTTATTTTAACAGCATCTTGAATGTTATTTAGATATGTATGTGTGTACTTTTGTGTATATGACCTAAGGAGAATTTTTTTAACTTTTTTTTGTTAAGGCTTTTTGTGATGGCTAAACTTAGTATAATTGGACTTAGGAACACTTAAGAGATTAGTAAAGTACACCTCTAAGAGTGTCTTTGATGATTTTTCCAGAGACAATTAGATCATAAGGTCTCTGACCTAATGAATGGGTTAATCTCTTGATGGGGTCATAATATGATGGCATCATTGGGAAGTGGTGAAAGGTAGGAGGTGGGTATAGCTGAAAGAAATAGGTCACTAGGGGTGTGTCCTTGGGGGATATATGTTGCTCTGGGTACTTCCTGGGTTTCCCTTCTCAGTGTTTCCTGTGTACAATGAAATGAGGAAGCTCCTCTGCCACACTTTCTTGCCACCATGATGTTTTTCCCATGCACTAGAGCCCACCAACCATGGAATCAACCCTCTGAAATTGTGGAACAAAGTGAATCCCTCCTCCCTTGAGTTGTTGTCTCAAGTGTTTGGTTACAGCAACACAAAAGTAACTCATACACTTAGGCAACCATGAAATATGATCTTTCTATTAGGAGAACAAGTGTAGAATATAATATGAAATTCTGTTGCTTTGTGTTTACAATTAAAGGATGTTTAACTATGAATAAGTTAGTCTCAAATATTCATTACAGACACTTTAGTGTTTTAGCAGAGGTAATTACAATGCTCTGATTCATACTTTTGGCCAATAAAATATCTTATGTTTACCTGGCATCAATAAAAACCAAAAGAAATTTATATAGATAAAAGACATGACATTTGGGGAATATTTCTTATACTCTATAAAAAATGAAATGATAGAACTGTTTCCCCCCTTAATTTACATTGAATGTAATTAATTTATACAATGGTCAATCTTAGCTAGGTTGAATAGTGCATTAGTTTTCTATTTGCTGAAACGAATTGCCATAAACATGGGTAGCTTAAAACAACCCATTGTTTACTGTATAGTTTGGTAGGTAAGAAATTTGACCTGAGGATCACTAGGCTAAAATCAAGATGACAGTAGGGCTTCATTTATTTCTGTAGGCTCTAGAGAAGGAGTAATTTATTTGTCTTTTCTACATTCCAGAGGCCATATGCCTTCCTTATCTCTTGATCTACTTTTCCATTTTTGAAGCCAGCAATATTACATCTCTTTTCCTTCTTTTGTAGCCCCATTTTTTAATGTTGGCTCAAATCAAATGATGCCATGAATGATCAGAAGAAGTCATAATCCAACAGAGGGCAAACAAAAGGATTCAAAATACATTTTTCTAAGGAAAATAATTATTCTCTACATATTTTTCTTCATCAATCAAGGAAAAATAATGCTATTTGTACAAAGTTACTATAAAAAAGTAAGGATCAATTTGGGGTGTGCTAGCTGTACGTGAAATACTTAATGACATAAGTTCATGAAAGAAACATGAGCATTTTATACCAGAATGTGGTATTGTTGTTATTCTCAGAAAATGGAGATTGGATATATTATAATATACTTTGGTGATTATTCAGACACTTTGAGGTTGTAGACTTTGTATGTCTATGCCATCTTGATTTAACCATTTATCTCTTTGTTCTTAACAATTTTCTTGTACTGGGAATGCACATACATGCACACCCACTCACACACAGAATTATAAATGTGTTCACGTATTTTAGGCAAATATATTTATCATTGCAAATGAACTAATGTATTTTAGACAAATATATTTATCATTGCAAGTATACTCACAAAGGTCACAGTTCTGGCCTATTACTAGTTCAAAACCTGTTCTATTTATCTAGTATCCTCAAACCACGTTACTCAGCCATGGATTATAGCCTCCATTTTACATAAAGTCTTTAAAAATTATTCCCAAAGTCTATATACAGTATGTGTTCAATGAATTAACTCACTTATTGACAATAAATTCTAAGCACTTTGTAATTTGTTTCTAAATTTTAACTGATTGAATTCCCCAAATCACAGTATGAAGTGACATTATTAAACCTATAAAATAGATTTAAAATGGCTTACCTTTCGATAGGAGGGCCAAAATTTAAATTCATACATGTCTAAGTCTAACATCCATGCTCATAAACTTCAATTTACTATGCTGTTAAATTAATGAATCAATATTAAGTTTTAGAAAGAGGATCATGCTTACTTGTCTCTTTGATTTGGTTGTGTGCTCCTTTGAACCAGTCCATTTTTTACTCTTATTGACCACTAGACCTTTTGTAGAAAACCTCCTTTTGTTTTTCACATTTTCAATTTTTTAAATTTTCATATTTTCGATTTTTAAAAGTCTATATTGAGACTGCTGTAACATGTAGATCCAAAAACTAACATCACTGATTTCTGCTTCTCTGGCCTATAATCATTTACCTCCCATCAGAATATGATTATTCACTGTCACTGTTGCTGTCATTTTTCACATATACCCACCTTCACTTCTCAATACATTTGCCTATATTAAAATTCTATTCCAAAAATTAACATGATCAGGTAATTCCCCCTTTTGACAAATGAAAAAGAGCTTTTTAAAAAAGCAACATGTTCTAAAATAAGCTTTTTAAACATGTAAAACTGTTTTCATTCTTACCTAACATTGTTTAAATTTTCAGCAGCATCTAATAGTGCTCATGACTCTCTTAAAGATGGTATTTATGAAAACACTTGCCCCAGATAAAACATTCCTTATAGTCTTAGTTCAAATTGGTGTTTATCTACTTACGTACTTTTGAGATGAAACTGTGAAAACATATTTCAGATGGTGAAATACATACTTATTAGTGATTTTCTTGCCCTCCCTTGCCTCAAAAGATTTAATCTGCCATTGTATATATAAATCACACATCTAAAGCATTAGAAAAGAACATAATACTTTTATATATTTTATGGCTATGGGTATAAAAATTATAATTGCAGATATTAGCATTTCATTTTCACAAAGCAGCTGCCAGTTTATGATCCTTTAGGATTTTATTAAATTTGTGAGTAGTGTTGAAAGTCATCATGCTTACTCAGATCTATCTCTTGTCATCATACATCAGAAATATACTTTCTAAAATGAAACTTTAGCTGCTAAGGTATTTAGGAACCAATTTCTAGGATTTTCCTATGGTACTCTCCTCACATATCATATTTTACCTCCCTACCCACACTCTATTTTTCTCTGTTTCTTTTTTTTCCTCTAAATTCTCATATGGCCTGACAATGACTTCTGTAGTTCATTATTTATTGTCTCCCCCTTGTATCAGAATCAATTTTTAAATGAACTCTAATTAGGATTTTTTATTTTTGATGACCTTTTCCAAGACTACATTGAGCTCAAAAGACAGAGGTAAAACTTCTAAAAACAATTTTTGTTCTCTCTTCTTCCACCCCAAACCTCAAAAATACTTATATTTACATAGAGAAAGATGACAGAATTCTAAAGAAGAAATGTTGTTGTTGTTAGGTGCCATTGAGTCAATATCCGACTCATAGCGACCCTTTGTACAACAGGGGAAACACTATTGTCAGTGCTTCTCTGCTGTTCATAGGGTTCTCAATGGCAGTTTGATTTTTGGGAGGGGGTTGCTAGGTCCTTCTTCCAAGCCTACAGCTTCTGGTGTTCCCAGGCGGTCTCCCATCCAGGTACTAACCAGGCCCGACCCTGCTTAGCTTCCAAGATCTGAAAGGATCCCATGCCACAGGGCTACAGCTGCAGGCTAAAGAAGAAATGGAGCAACCTAAATATGTAAGAGGCCATCCAAAATGGTGGTAAATATTTAATAGCACATTGCCATTAATCCCCCTAAAAATTGTCTCCCTGTCTTCAAACACACTTATCCCATCATTCTTGGCACTTTCTGAAGTAGGTCTGGCAGTCTTCTTTCGTGTTTAATTGGGCTGTCCTGGCTGCCTTGATGTCCTGAATCTATCCAAAACGTTTACCTTTCATGGTCATTTTAAGTTTGGAAAAGAGCCAGAAGAGGTGAAGTACCACATTCTGTGAATAAGGTGGATGAGGACACCGTAATATATATTTGACAAAAATTTCCATACCAGAAACATTGTTTTTGAACCATGATTTAGGGCAACTTTAAGACACACCTTCTCTCAACTATAGCTCACAGCAGACTGCACCAAACAAGTTGAAATTAAGATTTGAGCTGCCATTTGCCACCTCCTGTTTTGAAGATCCCTGCTTTTCCATTGGATGACACTCAGCAGCAGAATCCACCTTATTTTTTCCATCATACCTTGTATTTCAATTAGTTTCCTTCACTTTGCTCCATCATCCCTACTGATAGAGAAAGTGTAGTCAGCTTATAAACAAATGACAGGACAGAGGGGTGAATTGCCGCAGAATTCTACATCAGAAATGGCCAGTGAGCTGCCTCTGAGGTTGGCTGGCTTCAGGTCACAAAATGACCAAACTATGAACTTATGGATTGGAACTTAGGGTCTGAACTTATTGAACCATTTATGTCAACACATGCCTAATGTATGCACAAGGAGAGGGTCTTGTACTCTGGTCTGTGTTGCACTTTCATCTTCTTTTGTGTAGTATGTGGATGACCATCATAATTATTGTTTTTATTAAAATTACAAGTAATCATCTCTCTACATGTGACCTGTGATAAAATACAGAACATGTTCAAGTAAAAAAAATTATTACATCAGAAGACACATTGTCAATATTCCCCCTCAAAATATTCCTCCTGGCTTTGAAAATACTTATCTCACCCTTACTCTTGTTGCTTCTGAAGCTGTTCTGGAAGATCTCATTCCATAACTGTCTTTAATTTCATCCTCCATCCTCACTTCTGGAATGGAAGTTTCTGTCAAAATATCACAGTGTGTCCTCATCAACCTTGTTCACTGGATATGGCACCGTGTGACTTCTGGCTCTTCCCCAAAGTCAAAATGACCATGAGAGGGGAACATTTTAAATAGATTAGGATAAAGAGACAGCTGTAGTAGTGCAGTGAATGATATTGCTTCAAAGAGTGGCAGGAATGATGGTATAAGTGTGTTTGAAGCCAGGCAGAGTATTTTCAGGATATTAATAATAATGCACTTTTTGCTGTATTTTTTAAATTTAAACATTCCCTATATTTTTTGATCACACCTTATCCAACTCTGGTGCCATATGGTTCTCAGTATTTCAGCTAATGCGTAGTTGAACTATTTTTTAATTACTTAAGGCCATTCACAAAACACAAACACACAATTACACATGGAACATGAAAAGAACTGGATCAAAATCAGTTTTTGTGATTTTCTTGTTTCTTGAGCTTATTTGAATCAAAATTGGTGCCAATAATAGTTATAAGAAAGCTGATGCAATAAAATCCTGGTTTCTGGACAGCTTTGAATGGTTTCACATTATGAACAGTATTTCTACTTCATTTTCTAAGCTGGAATCATAATCTAATGCGTTAGTTATAAGAAAAGGTAAGGGGACGAAACTACTGTGACCAATGTACCATTCTGTCTTAAAATATTCTAAATCCTTGTTTTTCTAAAACTTCATACATATTATTGAGCCAAGTAGATAATGAGTTCCCACTACCTTGTGCAATATTTTTCACTACCTTGTACTATTGTATTATTGTACTGATACTTAATTTTCCATAATAAAGCTACACTAAGGATAGCAAAAATTAAAACCTAATGAGAAAATGTATTGTTTTAGAAACTCTGCTTTTATCAGGATTAATGAAAATTTATTTATTCACTTATTTATTTTGCAGCGCGTAGGATTTGAACCCAGGGCCTCGCACATACCTTGCAAGCTCTACCATTGGCCTGCATCCCTGTGCACCCTGGAGCCCATTTTTAATTTTTTTGATTTTGAGACAGAGTCTTGCTAAGTTATGTAGGCTTTCTGTGGCCTTGAATTTGTGATCCTATTGCCTCCACCTCCCTAATTACTGGGATTACAGGCCTGCACCACCACACCTGATTTGAAAACTTATTTTCAACGAAGAATGATATAAGTAGCAGAAATTTATAGCAACATTTATGGATAACAGTCTCTTTAGAGATGAAGCAGGAAAACTTTGAGTCCAAAACAACGATTCTTCCTGTTAATGTTTCCAAAGTATGTGACCAGAAGGTTCAGATGGCTGTGTGCTATTTGTTTTGATTCTGTGCACATGTAATAATTTTGACAGAATTTTGTGAGAATTTAAATTCTTTTAAGTTATTTGAATGATCAGTGCATAGCTTGCCACTCTTCACAGTTGGTTCTAAGTATTTCGGTAGCTTGAGCAGAAGTGAACTAAATTTCAGAACAGATCTTTGTTGAAATCACAAAGGATTTCTGTGAAAATGATTGAGAGTCACATGTGGTGTTCTACCTCCAATGGTAATATGCACATCCCTCTCAGGAGAAAAGCAAAATAAAGGAATGATAATGTTACAGCTAAAAAATAAAACTCTGGTCATTTTATTTCTATGTATACCATTTTCTAAATAGAAGGTAAACTGCATGATATTCCATCAGAAAATGGTCACAGTTTATTAAACGATATATAGTATACATTGAAGTGGTATATAGTATACATGAAATATGCAGATGATTTCCCTAAACATTTTATCATTTTATCTAATTACATTCTCAAAATGTCTCTGTAATGGTGGGATGGGAATTATTATAATTTTTATTTGTTTATTTGCTCATTTCTTTTTGAGGCAAGATCTCACTATTTAGCCCAAGCTGCCTTGAAGCTCTCTATGTAGCCCTGGCTGGCATGGACCTTGCAATCCTTAGCCTCCCAAGTATTGGGATTATAGGCATCCACCACCACAACTGGCTATTACAACTATTTAAGATTCAAATGACTGAATCTCACTTATTCCATGTTTAAACATGTCCCAGAACTGTTCATACTCTTCTCACAGGAATTTCCATAATTTCAATGGCACTGGTACTAAACTCAGTCACTCAGCAACTTGATGGATAAATAAAACCAATGAATGGATGCCCCTGAGAAAACCAGAAAAGAGAAAGTGTTAAACACTAGGTATACAAAGGTTGCTAATTCAGAGAAAGGAAACCTTTCTTCCCCTTAAAATGCTAATATTTCTTATCTCCTCTCACCTAAAACATTAATGTGTAGACTTTTTAATCAAAATGCATACAACTAAGGAAACTGACATTAACTAGCTCTCCAAATTACTTTTGAAATGTTAGTAAAGAAATAATAAATATTAATAATGATAGATGTCATTGTGAAGGGAAAAACAACTAACTGCTGCTGCTGGCAGATCCATAATGATAACTAGAGGCAGTGAACTGACTTTCTATTATCAGCCATGTTTTGAAAGCAAAAAATAATATAATTAACATTTTTAAAACAGTTTATACCTTTCTGTATTGGGTAGAGTAATCTTCCTAGGAAAAAAAATGAAAGTCTTATGACTCATTAAATCAGTAGCACTGCTATAAATCACAAACTTGTTAAAAGGAAATAGTTTAATATAGATAGACCAAGTCCAGCTGTTTAAATATCATATAACATATGGGACTTAGTAAATTGACTCAAATGCTAACTATTAAATCATTTTCACTTGTGCTAGGTATTGTGCCTCTATAAGAAAGAACAAAGTAGTTCTTGAGTTGCTACTAGGCTGAACAATATGCTTTTAACTTCAGGGGACTATCTCCCAAATAAAGTATATCTGTTTAATTCAATGGGTTTCCTTTGGAGTAGAATTTAAAATGTATTTGTTCTGGGTAATCTCACTGTACCATTTTATTATGTGTTTTATTTGATTTTGGATTTCAACCTAATATTTGCTTCATATTTTATTGTTTGTATTTTGTTTCTTGAATTTTTAAGACCCAGAATTTAGACTTTAAAGCAAAGTTCACTTAAAACACAATCTTACCACTTTAGTAACTTCTGTGAATATCTATGATAAAGGCAATGTAAGGAGAAACAGGAACAACTAAGCAAGATGGTTTAGTTTTCATATTGTTTTAACAACATAATAGATCTCTCTAATAAGAGCTAAACACCATGTTCTAGCACTTAGGATGTGCGAAAGGTACCAGCAGAGCCAGAAAGAAATCTACAGTTACATCCTACGATGTTTGTGGCAAGAAATCCATGTAGAGTAGAATGTGTCTCAATATGATCATACTTGTTCCTTGAACATGGATTCATTAACAAATATTCATTAGAATTGTTTTTTTTGTTTTTTGGGTTTTTTTTTTGCCTATTTAAATTCAGGCCTTTTGGCCTCAAACCAAACTTTTTATATGAACCATAAATTTATATATTTATCTAATTTCCTCAGGGAGTTTTTAAATAGCCACCACAGCATCAACATTTGGAGATCATCACACACCTGGTGAGGCAGAGTGTGACTAAACTGAGTCAGCTTTGGGAACAAGGACAAAAAAGAGGGAGGGTATCATTGCCAGGTAAAGGATTTACCCATAGAGATGTATGTTGTCCTCAAAATTGTTGTTCACTGGAATTTTGCACAAAGTCATGGAGTGCAGACAAACTCTTAGTGGCACTGGGTTTCTGCAATAAGATTCATTCCTTGATCGGTCATGAGATGGCAGGGGATGTTCCTTTACATGCTTCCTGATCCTGGTTCTTTCAGGAGGGAGGTAGGGGGAAGCCAGACTCTTTGTGCTGCCTCTGCTTTGGATAGCTTCTCTGGACGTGGTAGCATCAGATCACTTCCAGGGGTTATCTACTTCTGGACAGTCTCAGTGTTTATCACTTTGGAAAGTGACCTTAGCTCCTAAATTCTAGAACCTTGTCTCCATTTATTTCTCTATTTTGGAGGAGAGAGTAATTTCTTTTGCTGTTAGTCTGTAGGTTAGTTTATTTTCTGCTGTTTTGGTTCCTCAGTTTTTCTTTTATCTGTTTATCAAAGTCCCTAGGCTAAATTCCCCTCACTTCACACACTTAGAGTAATTTTTGCTTTTCTGGATGGATGCTGGTTGATATAATCTCAAACATCAACTCGATGTTTCCACAGGGATGTAGTAAAACAGATGAGGTATTCCATTTTCCTCACAGTAAATATCAAATGTGACAGCTTAGACACCCTAATATAGTCTACAGAAAATTAGCCATGAATCCACTGCTTACTAAAGAAAATTGAAAGAAAAAGTACTAGGAAAGTGGTTTGGAATCATAAAGATTATACACTATATTAGAATCAGAGAGCAGAAAATACACCAGAGCTCTTGAGAATTTTCACTGAAACTGGAAATACCTCCAATCTAAATATTATGTGTTAAGCATACAGTATAATTTTGCAGATTGAGTAACTAGACAAGAGTGAGAATAATAAACAGGAAAAAATACAAGTATTAATTAGAGACATTTTGCCAGATTTTATGAGGACAAAAAAAATGAGTTTCAGAACTTCCTTTCTATGGATAGCTAGAGATCAGAGAAAAATGAAGCCCTCTGCTGGGGAATCATTAGTTCCATATTACAGTAGTTTAGTTCTCCATCATTCTTTCCTTCTTTCCTCTGACTGCATTAGTTAGTACAATCCTTCATCATTTCTAAGGCCTACTTGTTCACTTGCCTGCAGCTATAGCGCTGTGGCATCCGATCCCATCAGATCTCAGAAGCTAAGCAGGGTCAGGCCTGGTTAGTACCTGGATGGGAGACCGCCTGGGAACACCAGAAGCTGTAGGCTGGGAGAAGGACCTGGCAACCCCCTCCCAAAAATCAATCTGCCATTGAAAACCCTATGAACAGCAGAGAAGCACTGACTATAGTGTTTCCCCTGTTGTACAGAGGGTCGCTATGAGTCGGATACTGACTCGACGGCACCTAACAACAACAACAACTTGTTCACTTGGTCTTATCTTATCTTATTGTTAGATGCCTTCCAGTTGGGACCAACTCATACCGACCCTCATAGGGTTTTCAATGGCTGATTGTTTCAGGATTACTTCGGAAGCTGATTGCCATATCCTTCTCCCATTTTTGTGGTGTTGGGGATCAAACCCAGGTCCTCAGAGAGTATAGAGCAGCACTCTACCAACTGAGCTAAAGCCCAGGCCCTCTCTACATCCTTAATAACCCAAACTCAAAATTATAATCAAATCTCCTTCCTCAGCACCCAGATTCAGTTCCAGCCATTTCATTCCTCCCCCAAGTTTCTGGAAATGTCGTCTATGAGTGCTATTTCCATTTTGTAATCTGCTACTCTTTATTCCAGGACTGGGATTTAGTTCAGTTGGTAGAGCACGGCTCTGCAGTATTTGAGGTCCCAAGTTCGATTCCCACCACCACAAAAACGGGGGAAGGACATGGCAGTCCACTCTCGGGGCAACCCCAAAACAATCAGCCATTGAAAACCCTACGAGGATCGCCATGAGTCACACATGAGTTGAGGACACCAAACAACCTCAGCAACTCTTTATTCCACAACCCTCTTCAGTCAAATTTCTCTCCTAGCATTCCACCAAAACCATCATCAGTTAGGTTGCAAGTAACTTCTCTCAGATTAACTCTAGTGGACATGCTCAGCATTCATTTTTTGTAGCCTCTAAACAATTTTTGATCCTTCATTTTGATGGCTCTTTTGACTTTTGGCACATTGCCTTCTCTTGGCTTTGGTAATACTACATTCTACTGATTTCTGTACTGCTTTTCAGGCCACTTCTAACCTGTCTCCATTGCCACTCATGCACATAACTCAGCCCAGACATTACATGATATCCTCCCTCAAAGTTCAGCTTTAAGCTTCTTTTCTCATTAGCTAGATGCCCTCTCCCTGAGGAATCTTGTGTTCCATGATTACGTACATGTATTTGAGTGGCAAACATCTAACTCCAATTCTGACTTTGCTTTTGGTCTGCAGACTGGAGTGCACAAAGGAATAGAAAACCCAACTTTCTGGATCTCTTGCTCTAGTGTAAGTTTTCTCCAGTGTTCTACAACACACTGAGTAGTTCTTCACCTCATCTGGTTTTATATGACAAAAACTTAAGCTCTTCCTGTTCTGACTCCACATGCTGATATATCACCTAGATATATCTGATATATCATCTTTCCTTACTACATATCTGAGAATCACTTACATGTGTTCTGCAGTATAACCAAAACAAAAAATATTTGTACACGTTATCTGCCTACTTTAACAATTCAATGATTGCCTTAGCACTTGTTTCATATGTAAAGCTGATTTCAGCCATACCAGACCATTTGCAAAGATGTGACTGGCCACAGACCAGGCCATTTATAAGAGTGCTACTTGCAGAGGACATTATGTCCCAAGGAAGTACCGGACATCAGATCAATCCACTTGTCTCAGAGGAAGCTCACCTTCTATTCATGTCTCAAGAATTGCCTGGGAAACAGATGCCTGCAGAGCATCCCTTTATTCCCTGTCTAGCATCCATTGACAGGGGAAGGGATTTCGATAGAGAATGGATAAATTAGGGGGCTCAGGGATATAGGAAAATATTCTACTTCTTGGGTTGAGGGATGATTATCTGTCTATTTAGTTTATTATTATGTTAAAGTATATACTTTTCTGAGTTCTCTTGCTTGCATAATGTATTTATGATATAAAATGTGGGACTTCAGGCTCTTCTCAGCTCCAATTTTCCTGTCAGTCCTTGTCACTGGCAGCGAGTACCAGTTCTACTCAGCATTGTGTAAGAATTGTGGGTATAAATTCAATTTTAGTTTTTTGTTTCTTTGTTTTTACACCAGGGTGTTTGACTTTTATTAAATACTTTGTCCCAATAGGTTACTTTAGTTGGAATCACTACTCAAAACTTCTCTTTGTGGCAATCTGCTCTTTGTATTAATCAATATTTCTATTGCTCTGCCTTTGGAGAAAAACATTTTGGATAAAGCATCTCATCTGGGAAATAAGATTAGCAATTTTTGAACTGAAAAGTAATCCATTTGTTTGGAGTTGTCTTTTTAATATGTAGTAGAAAGTAAGAGTCTTAAAAAGTATAAGCTTTCTTAAAAAAAAAATGTAAATGTCCCTTATCATGGCAGATGTTTCTTTCTAAGGAAATGTTAAAACAATCTTCTCCAAAGCTACCTGATTTAGTAAGAAGCTTTTGTCTTCCCCACAGAGATCTGAGCTAAAGTCTTCCATTCAGTATTTAATCTTACAGCATTTGTTCTCTTTGAAGATTTTCATTTTGCCAATTCATTGGATTTTTATCACTTTTTTTAAAAAAAAAAAACAAAAGCTCATTTGTTCATTGACAGTTGCATTCGAAGTGAAATCCAAGGTAGACCCACATAGTTACTATTCAAACTAGCCCCAAGGGTCGTATACCCTGACAGCTCTATCATCAACCATATTTAAAATCCGTCTTCCAGTTAAATGGAACTGGTTTTGCTATGTTGGAGAATGTTTTTTTTTCTCTATCCTCTTTTGGTCTTGACTCCTTATACATCAAACATGATCATCTGTGTATTCACTTTGTTATTATTATGTTAAAGTATATACTATGTATTTGACTCATGATCCTTATATATTTGGTACAAAATGAATAAAATGGAGTGGAATACTTATCTCATGATATAGGAAAGTACTACAAAAAATTTCTTCATATACAAAGGTGGCCTGATATCTAGTTATTGACCAAAATAAGCAGTGTTTTCTTGTTAAATTATAGCAAATATTATAAAATCAGTAAGCTTTAAAGAGCTTTCTTTGTTCCTATTCAATGTCCGTTGTATGGGGCACCTGTTGTAAAAACTGAAATTGAATTCGTGCTGTTTGAATCAAGGCATGAGAAGAAAATTAAGGTAAGCTTTAGTCTTTCTGTGAAATTGATTTTGTTTCCAACTTCATTCCTTTCTCCACATGTAATATTTAACAACCTTTTTGCTGAGTTTCCCTATCTACTTGCATGTCAAAGTAGCAATATATCTCAATCACAATTCTTGATTTTCCACTGTATCTCCTCCTACCTACCCCAGTCCTAAACATCTCTGTACAGTGCATAAACATTTACACAGTTAATCAGAACAAAAATTTGTTAGACAAAGACTTGTTAGACTCCTCTTTTTTATTAGTTCATCAGCAAGTGGCTTCAGCATAAATCAACCATTTACCTATTCTCTCCAGGTCTCCCCATGATTAATACAGTTGTCTACTAGGTCTTACCTAGAATGCTCTACTTGTCTCCAGTCCTTTCCTACTTTGTAGCCAGTTTGTGGTCAACTTTCTCCATTATGCCAAAGGTGCCATAGCAGATCTTGGTCAGAGTGGCTCAGCAAGTTGGTGATGCAGGGGGCCTTGATGATGTATTAAGGGAGTTTGTTGTGCCTCTTATGGTTCATGCCCATCACAAACATAGGGGCATCAACTTCAGGAGCAGAGATATTGACCCTTTTTTTTCTACTTTTCAAGAGAGTCCTATACTTTTCCATGATAGTGAAAACACCAGTGAACTTCACAACATATTCAGCACTAGGATCACCACATTTGATGTTGGCAAAATCTCACTCCTGGAAGATGAAGATAGGCTTTCCATTGGTGACAATGTGTTGCTTCTTATCCTAAACTGTGCCCTCAGATTTGCCTTGGGTAGAATCATACTGGAACATGTAAGCCATGTAGTGGAGGTCAGTGAAGAGGGTATCCCTGGCAACAATATCCACTTTACTATAGCTGAAAGTAGCTCAAGTGATCAGGAGCCTAATACAATCAAATATAGTTCCTCCAATGTTCACCATCATGCCACAGTGATGCAGTGTCTGTCAAAGAGGGAGGACCAGAGAGACCGGAAGAAAAACTTTAACTAGGATGGCTTTGAGTTCAATTTAGACAATGATTTATGAGCTTGCTTTGGAGTATTCTCTTTAGGATGTCTGATGTTTAGAACAAGGCCTATATACATGTTTGGAGTCATTAGTACAGATGGAGATTAGATGATTCACCCATGTAGATCATATAGAACATAAAGAATAGTGAGTTTGGATAAATTTCTTAGAAGCACCAATATTTAAGAGACAGAATAAGGCAGAGACACATTTGGAGAAAGTAAAGTAACAAGGAATTAAGTGATATGAGGAGAATGTTATCCTTAGAACTACCCATGAAGCAAGGAGTCTTAATCAAAGTTGTTTGATAATATAGTCCTATTGGCAGTGCTATCCCTGTAATAGAATTAAATGTACTGGGCTTGATTTTTCTGGCCTCATTACATACTTACCATACATATCCATATTGCCCACTTCTGTATACAGAGAAAACTCTTAGGTTATCTCCAGGAATGGGGGAATTTGGCTCACAGGAAAATAAGAAATAAAAAACAATGCCAGTATTCCTCAAGGAAGACTAAAAGATAGCTCACTGTTGTATGGTGGTGTTTGCAAATTGATCATGCAACCCCTTAAAAGAGTTTTCAAAAAGAGTTTATGAAAAAGTATGTGTTCTCCATTCTCATTTGTAATTGACAACTCAAAACTTATAAATGTATTTGAAAATTACATATTTTGTGAATATTTTCACTATCTATATGATTTAGTTCAAAACAGTACATCTGCACTTTAGCCATATCAATCTGTAATTAATAGCATGTGAAAGCCCTCTCAGATTCTTCAGGAAATTAGATGATATGGTATCAGAAAAAAATTTTAATAAATGAATATACCTCCTGTGATGGTTAATTTTGATTGTCAACTTGATTGGATTAAGAGACACCTAGGAGGTTGCTAAAGCATACCTCTAGGTTTGTCTGTGAGAATCGTTTTAGAGATGATGAGATCATGAGTCCTCTGACTTAATCAATGTTCTGATCCAGTTATGGATTTAAAACTTGAATAGAATATTGAAAGATGGTAGAACTGTAGGAGGTAGGGCCTACTTGAAGGAAGTGGGTAACTGGGGGCATACCTTTGAAGAGTATAACTTGGCCCTGACCCCTTCCTATTACTCCTCTTTGCTTCCTGATGGGTGCAATGTAGTGAACACCTTTTTTCCACCATGAGTGTCCATCATAATGTTTCTGCCCTACCACAGCTCTAAAAGCAATGGAGCCATCCAACCATGGATCAAAACCTCTGAAATCAGGAGCCAAAATAAATCTTTCCTCCTTTAAATTATTACTCTCAGGTATTTTCCACAGTGATGTAAAGTCTGACTTGCACATCGTCCTATATTAACACCAGGTGTTCTGAATTCTAAATCTAAGATAAGAAGTTTTTAACATTTCTAGATGTGGTATGAATTTTTTCATGGTGTTTTGCCTCCTGGGCCTCACTCTCAGGAGTTGCACACTCCAGGGAAACAAGTTGCAGAAAATGGTGAGAGTTTTCCATTTGTAAAGGAGAAAAGAGATTTTTAAGAAGAAGAATTCAAAAAAGAGAAATTTGAAAACACGGATACTTTCTTAGCCAAATCAGTTTTTAGAAAGCATACATATGGAGAAATTGAGAATCTGGAAGCTGATATTGTCTTAAATTTATTCATGTCTGTATAGCATCTGTTGGGTCCTTGCTTCTACTCCTGGTAACCTGCTCCAGGAAACTAAGTGTAGTCACCCAACAGAAACACCAATAGTTAGTAGCTTAATATATTCCTCCATCTCTGCTTTTCTTTCTTCCTGCTTCTTCTTCCTCTGCTCTTGCCCAAATGATCCCTTTTCTCAAGGGCATCCTAAATTCAGCCAATCAGGGAAGATATGACGGGATATAAATATGCTGTTGTTACAGATTGAACTGTTTTCCTCAAAATCATGTATTAAAATCATAAATCCCAGCAAACCTCTATGTAGAGATAGGGCCAGCTTTAATCACATGGAGCTAATGCCATTATAAGAGGAAGAAACACTTTCTCTTTCTCAGTCATGTGAGGGAATAGAAAGAAACCTGTTTATTAGTAATCCAGAAAGGGAACCCCCATCAGACATTGGCCATGCTGTCCCACTGATCTCGGACTTCCGGTCTCCAGTACTGAGAGAAAATACATTTCTGTTGTTAAAGCCACCCAGTCTATGCTAGCCTGCAGCTGTAGCCCTGTGGTATCCAATGCCGTCAGACCTTGGAAGCTAAGCAGGGTTGGGCCTGGTTAGTACCTGGATGGGAGACCGCCTGGGAACACCAGAAGCTGTAGGCTTAGGAGAAGGACCTGGCAAGCCCCTCCCAAAAATCAATCTGCTATTGAAAACCCTATGAACAGCAGAGAAGCACTGACAATAGTGTTTCCCCTGTTGCACAGAGGGTCGCTATGAGTTGGATACCGACTCGACAGCACCTAACAGCAACAACAAGTCTATGCTATGATGTTATGGCAGCTTAACTGGACTAATGACGCCATGTTGTGCTCATGCCAGTTATGTGCATGTTGTCTGAGACACCTCATCAGGGCTCAAGTACCCATCACCCCTTTCTTAGCTGTTTATTTTCCTAGTTACAACCAGATATGGTATTATGACTTTATTACTATGGTTAAAGTTAAATGGGCTAGGTACCTCTCTACAGGGCTTGACTTAGCTGAAGATAACTGCCTTGTCAAAGGTGCTTTCCCAGAGAAGTCTCCACCTAATGACTGATTTACTTGGAATGATCAATTGTCTTTTACCAATTCAAGATTATTCTAAATGGTGATTTCAGCTTCAGAGTGCCAATTTGTCATCTGAGGCCTCTGTTGAGAATGCAACGTAGCTCAACTCCCCCTTCTGCTTTCCTACCTGGCCCACAAGTTGGCAATCCCAGAGCATACCCTAACAGACCTCTGCACACTAATCTCTAAGAATTTGCTTCTTCCATAACACAGAATTCAATATTATAGGACTTTTTCTAGATCTCATTTGTGTGTTTGTTGAAGTGGAACACAAACTGAGAAAATACATTGTATTGTGATTTTTGTCTTTGTATATCATCCTTTCTATATTTCATGATGAGATTCTAGAGAAACGCGCATTACCCATATAACTTTCTGCATCATTTAGGACTTGTTAAGCAATAATAGTGTTCAATAAATATTTTATGAATAATCTACAGTTATTTCATCTTTTCTCCAAAGGCTAGATTAATTCTAAGCTAAAAATTAATATAAAAATTTACATCAACCAGTGACTTTAAGTTATATAAAGTTTGATTGTACCTTTTGACAGTTTATACTTAATCTTTAATAAAAATATATAAAAGTGCAAGCAGCATTACATTGCACATAATGGGATACATATAAATTTTTATTCACAGGTAATTCACACAGCATTCACATTTATTGTCAGTCATTGCTTTTAAACTGGAAGTATAAACATTATATAATCTCTGCACCAAGAAGCTTCCTTTTTAGTAATTAAATTTATTTTAATGGAAACATGAAAGCATAAAATGTGTACATATTAATGGGTTACCACATGATACTTTGATATACACATATATTGTATAATATTTCAATCAAGATAAACATATCTCCTCAAACATTTATCATTTCTTTATGGTGGAAACATTCAAAATTCATTCTTCTCATTTTTGAGATATGTAGTATATGCATGTTATCTCTAGTCATTTTTGAAGCTGAGAGTGCACTTGAGCCCTTTAAATATTCCCTAGCTAAGGAAGGTGGTGTTTTTTAATATAGCCATGTTTAAAAGAGCATTTGTTGTTGTTATCACCAGATGCTGATGAGTTGGTTCCAACTCACAGAGACCTTCATAGGGTTTTCAGTGGCTGATTTTTTGGGGATTGCTTCAGAAGTGGATTGCCACATCCTTCTCCCATTTTTGTGGTACTGGGGATCAATGAGCTAAACCCCAGGCAAAAGAGCATTTAGAGCTGCATAATGTGACAGCTTACTTATTTGGGATATGCATTTATCATTGTGGCATAAATCAGAGCTATATGAGCTAAGATTAAAAATAATATTTACTTTAATTTTTTACTGATAATGAAAGTTTTATAAAAGATTTTTTTATTGGTTCAATATAGAATTTGGTATATCTTGGCAGTTTGCTTTCTGCTTATATAGAAATGCAGGTGGCTTATCTATAAATCAAGATTTATTGTTGTTTTGTTTTCCTAAGTGTCACCCAGTGAGCTTTGCCTAGGTCCTTCTATGCTTTATTCATAAAATGATATCAAATGCCATCTAAACACTTTTTACCTCTGAAAATTTTATTTTATTATCTCAAATGAACCACATCTGATCTTACATATGCTTGGTAAAATAACAGAAAAGAGAATCAAACTGAAGGATACTTTATAACATTGAGTTCTCTATTTTTCTGGCAAGACATGGTTAATGTTTTCTAAAAAGAAGTTGAACTTAAGTTTTCCTTATTAATTCTCAGATTCATAGTTGTATTAATTTATTTTAACTGTATTTCTTGAAGTCACTAAGTTGGCCCTTAACTCTTTGGCTCAAGGAGTCCTCCTGCACCAACCTCCTAGTAGCTGAGAGATTTGATGTGTACCAAATTTGATGTGTTCCACTGTGCCTGGCTTTTAATTTTTTTATTTTTATTTTTTCCAGTTTTCCAGTTTTATATTTTAAAATTTATTCTTTTTTCATTTTTATTTATCAAGGTTTTATTGATCACCTAATGTAGGTTAGGCATTTTTAGGTGCTTGGGGGTTTATCTGTGAAAGTGACAATCAGAGATGCCCTGGCTTTCATAGAGATTACACTGTACTCTGGTCATACAGTAAATGTAATACCTATATAAAATATAGGAAAAATAGGACCATACATTTTTATAATGTAGAGCTAAGAAAGGGGGATAAGTGAAAATTTTCAGGGTGGAAATTCCAGCTGGTGCAATGTTAAATAGGGTGGTCAACAAAGTCTTGAGAGGCTGAAAATCAAGCAGTGTTTGAAGGAATTAAAAAGGTGCCATTGCTGGTGCTTGAAGAAGGAATATCTATAGTAAAGCATCAAAGGATAGGCGGTATGATGAATGTTAAAGGACATGGAAGGATATTGTGTGTTTGACACAAACTGAGTGAGGAAGACAGTGGTCAGAATTAAAAGTAGAGTTGAAGGTAAGGGTAAAAGATCCTGTATGACATTGTGGGCCATTGAAAGACTTTTCATTTTACTCTACATGAAATTAGCCATAACCAAAATATTTTTTTTTTTTTTGGTACTGGGGATTGAACCTAGGGTCTCGCGCCTGCATGCTTTGCAAGTGCTGGACCACTGAGCTGTGCCCCCAGCCCATTTTCTTTACTTTTTGAGACAGGGTCTCGCTAAGTTGTGCTAAGGCAAACTGCCTCTGGTCTCGAACTTGGGGATCCTCCCGCCTCCGCCTCCCGAGCCACTGGGATTACAGGCATGCACCACCACATCCGGCAACTGAAATATTTTTGAAAGAATGCAGTGATCTTGCTTGTCTTTTGGAATGATCACTTTGCCTTCTTTGATAAGAATAGCCTGATTGGAAAGGTAAAGAGGCTGGGAGTAAATAAGAGGAAAACTCAAGATGCAATTTTATGAAAATTCCATAATGAATCTCACTATACTACAAGCAAAAAATATATACTTCATAAATATTTACAATTATCGTTATATGTTAGTCAAAATTTTTGTAAAATATTTAAGGAAATGAAAATGTTAGCAATCTTGATTTGATAATTGCACATCGTATACATGAATTGAATTATCACTCTGTATCCCTTGAATATGTACAGTTCAAATACTAATTTAAAAAGATAGAGGGAGAGAAAAAAAAGAATTGCCTAATTGAGATGGGGGTGTAACTCTGTTGTAGAATGTTTGTTTAGCATGTGTGAGGCCTTAGGTTCAATCCCCAGTAGTGGGGGGAAAAAAAAAGAAAAGAAAAGAATAGCCTAAAGTTGGAAGTGGCAAGTATTTGAGAGAAGTGACCTGCATAAGAGGTTACTGACAGTCTTGAGGTAAAAGACAATGGAAGGTAGCAGTAATTATTACAGCTAAAGATGTAACAAATGGTGGAGTTGACAACAAATAAGAAGGGGAGTACTATGGTGGAATAAGTGTTGGATTACAAAGATAGGTGCATGATAAAACTATCATGTTCATTCTATATATCTAAAGAGAAATGCTGAGCAGGCAGATGGCACAAAAGCATGGAGCTTACCAGCATGATCTACACTGAAAATATGTTTGTATATTTGGCATAACTTTGTATGTGTAATATATTTGACATGTCTTTGACATTTATGTGTTAATACTTGGAAAGAAAGAGAAATGACAAAAACTGAGATGAGTCCCTGGAGAGCTCTAACATTAACAAGTAGGTGAATGGTGGAGAAGCAAGTACTTTAAACTGAGAAGAAACAACTACTGAGGTGATAGGAAAACCAAGTAAGGTTTCATTGCAATTAAAGAGCACCAGAGGAAGGAATGATCAGCTGTGTGAAGTCTTGGTTGTAAGTCACATAAGGAGATGTCTGAATTTTCTGTTTAATTTAGCAACAAGGAAATAATTGGTAACTTGATCGAAGCAGTGTAGGAAGTGTGATGGGACTAAAGCCAGACTGGAATGAGTTTAGGAGAGAAGGAGAGAAGAGGAGAATTAGAGATTGTGAGTCCAGTCAATCTGTCTTAGAATTTTTGCCAAAAGAGGGAAGAAGAATCAGGAGGAAATGGGATAAGGGAAAGACTTTTTAAAAAGAATCATGCTTATATGCCCATGAGAATTATCAGTAGATAATGGATAATGATGGAAGAGAGAACAGAGGAGGCCATAGGACTTCTGTAACAGTGGAGTCAGGAGTTTGGCAAACCTTTTAGTATACAGTGTAATTATTGAAAGTTATAAAAATTAAAACCAGCAGTCATTTAAAGTCTTTGTAAATTGTTCTTGTGGCTTAAACAAGTAAAGAAATAATAATTCAAGGAAATTTCAATAGGATCAGCAAGAGCCAGAGGCCATATTATTCTGCGTGCACTACCAGAACAAAATATCACAGACTGAATGGTTTACATAACAGAAACTCACTTTCTCACGGCTTGGAGGCTAAAAGTCTGAGGTCAAGATGTAGACATGTTTGTTTTTTTTGTAGGGCCTCTCACTGTGGCTATCTTCTCAGCAAGGCACATGGCCTTTTCTCTGTGTAGTCACATTTCTACCTTCAAATTTCCTCTTCTTGTAAGGACACCAGTCCTATCAGATCAGGGCCAACCCATGTTACCTAATTTTACCTTCCTTACCTCTTTGAAGGCCCTGTCTCCATATATAGTCATATTATGAAATAGGGTTAGAACTTCAATATACAAATTTGGTGGAGGACACCCAATTTAGCCCATAGGCATGATTGTTTAGCAAAAACCAACTTCATAGCTCTGCTGAGGGCACTCTCTTTCTTTGGACCAGAGCGTGGAGAATCCTGCATATAAAGGTCTTATGGTAAACAGTGAGGATGTTTTTGCAAGCAATTAAGATGAGCCTCTCCATCCCATCATATAAGCAAACTGGCAAGAAGCCAGAAGAGTCTTTTGGGGATCACAGTCTTCCCTGGGGCTTGAGAAGAATGTGAAAATGCACTGGTCTCCACCAAATCACAAATAATCAGAACCAGTGAAGTCTACTTTAAAGCATTTGCCAGCCCTCCACAGACCCATCAAGTCAGTGTGAAGTCTCACTGGCACATGGACTTTGAATACAACTCAGACAAAACACTAACTGAACAATAAGCACCTCTGACCCAGGAGTGTCTCCTAGGAAGCCAGGCCTAAAATTGAAGTCACTCTCATGCTTGGCAGTTTAAAATAATGCCACCCTGTCTGCCTAGGATGTGCCCATGCAAAAGTGATTGTCGTGAGTGGAACTGCCATGTTTCGAAGAAGTCACTTAGCACAATTAGTCCAAATGGCAGCAATGATTAAGGCTTTATTCACCCACATCAATAATATGAGCAAGAGGCTAGAGAAAAGGTACCAGCTCCCCCAGTGCTCCATTTTCTCCTGTGGAGCAGCCATGGCCCAGAAGGACAAGCACAGACAGGTGGAATAATGGATAACTCCTTGTGGCAAAACAGACAGGTGGAATAATGGATAACTCATTGTGGCACAGCTCCTGCCCTTTTATGAATCTTGGGGCCAATGGACAGGAAGAGGGGAGATGGATAAGAGTAGAACTAAAGTACTGGGTACTGGATCAGAGTGGTAGTTTCCCCTTCTCCTTGATTAAGGAGTGTTTGCAGCAGCTTCTGGGAAAGGAGCTCAGTCTTTTTAAGAACACTCTGAACGAGGCATATGGGCTTGGAATGCATGTGTACCTGAGAGTGTGGCAGAACAGGGGTCCTAAATCCTTGATGCTACTCTCTTTAGAAAGTGCAGTACATCAGCTTTGCACCATGCCTGGTTTGGAGAAGTCATCTTCTCCCCATGTGGCCTGCCAGGTAAAGCCTTTTAGAATCATTGAATTTTAAAGATCATACATTGAGTTTTGGTTAGCAACCTTATTCCTCAGTAATCAAAATGGGAATCCTCAAGCACTAGCTACTTACTAATCTTTGACTGAATGTTGGGAAAGAATGTAAATACTCAGAACTGTGAAAGCAGTCTCTAAGATCTGCACTCACCAATGAAAGATCCAAAATCTGACTGGTTGAGGGACTCATGGAGAACCTTTCACCAATAAGTTGGTTTTGATAACTCCATATAGAAACAAATGGAAAATAATCCAAGCAGAGACACATCTGAGATGCCATGCACCATGGGGAAAATAGACTTTGAAAAATTAGTGTAACTAAATCATTAATCAAATAAACAAGTGATGAAGTAGACAACAAGAAAGGGAAGAAACCCTGTAGTGAGGGAAGAATAACCAGATTTGCTTCAAATGTGTCACTTAAAGTGTCCAAAATTCAAAAATAAGGCCGAGACATCGGAAAATAGAAAGTGTTACCTAAGTGTAAACCACAGAAAAGGAAAAAGCAAAACAAAACAAAAAGCAAACAGTGAAAATGTGATAGAAGATACCATTAAAAAGACCCAAATCTTGGGCTTAACAGACTTCAAATTGGCAATTATAAATGTGTTAAAATATGTGTAAGAATTAAAAGAACCACACTTGAAGAAGTAAAGAATAAATGATGATAGTATTTCATCAAAAACAGACTACTAATAAAGAAGTGAAATTTATTAGAATGAACCAAATGGATTTAAAAAGTATAATAAACCGATATGAAAATACTAGAGGGCTGTACCTTAAATTTGATCAGTCAGGAGAAAGCACCAATGAATGTGAAAATAAATCTATAGAGATCAAACAACCTGAAGAACAGAGAAAAACATGTATGAAGAATACTGGATAAAGTCTAAAAGAAACATGAGATACTACTAAGAATTCTAACATATGCAGAGTGAGAGTACCAGAAGGAGAAGATAGAAATAGATAGAAAAAATTGAAGAGATAATGGCTGAGGACACTGTATAGAATAATCACCTTTAAGAGCCCTTGGGAAATGTGGATTTTATGTGAGTTAAGTCAAGATGGTTGTGTGGTACTCCTCAGCCACATTCAGTTATGTGGGTAAGTTATGGGATGGCAAAAAAGCTGGATGGAACCATAGCTGTGGCTAGGCCTAGCAAGCAAGAAATTTGGAGGGGGAATGGAGAGAAGTGTGATTAAGACAGATGAGAGAACTTAAGCCGGGCAACAAGAAACATTCTAGAGCATTGGGGGAAAGACAGGGAAAGGTGATAGCATCAATCGGTAGGACATCTGAGGTGTCAGTTAGTGAAAGGTATTCATTTCACTATAGTTCTGTGCATCTGCCATTGAAAACACTATGAACAGCAGAAAAGCACTGACAATAGTGTTTCCCCTGTTGTACAGAGGGTCGCTATGAGTCGGATACCGACTTGATGGCACCTAACAACAACAACAACAACAACAATAGTTCTGTGCATTTGTTGCAGATGTTGATGATGACGAGGTATGGGGTTAGACACTGAAGGGAATGACTGAGGTAGATATATTGTAATAGTAGCATCTGGGGAACTAATAATAAAAGCTATTGGAAAAAGTAATATGTATACAAAACTTACTACAAGTTAAGTCATAGACAGAGGAGGAGTACCTTAGAACCAGAATTTCTCCAAAACTGTGTATTTTCTAAGTTCTACTCTCCATGCTTGGGAGAAGGATCTGGCAAACCACTCCAAAAAAGCAATCCTCCATTGAAAACCCTCCGAATAGCAGAGAAGCACTGACAGTAGTGCTTCGTCTGTTGTACATAGGGTCACTATGAGTCTGACACCAACTCAGTGCCATCTAACAACAACAACTCTCTATGCTATTGCCTTCCCAGTTAAATCTATATTTCATAATCTACTATTTATATATAGTTTTTTTGACATCCTGAATTATTTTACCGATTTCATGAGCTAATGTATCTAGTTCCAAAAAGAACAGATTTTATTCTGCCATGTTACATCTTTTGTACTGTGAAAAATTCTCACGTCTTAGTTAATATGATTATAAAATAAGACCTGAGCTGAGTCTCTGGTAACAGGCACCTACTGGACAGAGCCTCAGGAGTAGCTATCTATATGTGATATCTGAGCTATAGAAACAGAAGTGGCCATGATATGTGATATCTCAAAAATTAGATAGGAAGTTGTTTAATCTGGATGCTAGACAGCTGACTCTGCCAAGGCATAAGGATGTCTTTTACCTTGCCTCATGACTCAGTTCTAAAAAGAAATCTTCCACAGAGTATCAGATTGGAAAAATGGAAACTATATCACAAACCTTTGCAGCAAGTTTTTTTTTTTTTTTTTTTTTTTTTTTTTCTGTACAGCCTTTACATGCTGGCTAGAGATGTTAGCACTAATGTTGAATGTTAGAGTGTTATTTACCAGGGGTATGATTTTGGCCTTTAATGTAATTTGAGTGATGATTAAATGCACTAACAAAATTTGATAACACCAAGGACCTTACCTGTATAACCCACTAAAAACTTCATGTATTATTTCCTAGTATCTTCATAAGAAAGATTTAAATAGAAAACCTTTGCAGATTTCTATTTCTGGCAAACAAATAAACAAATAAAAAAAAACCACCCTAAACCTTTGGGCTCTCCCAATTTGAAAAAGCTAGTGAGAGTAATTTTTATTATGATCACTATCATTGTTTCATATATTTCACTAATAAACCATCCCATCTTATTGTTTCATGATTCTGAATTTGAATGGAAGTATAATACATTGGATTTCAAACAAACTTTTCTACTTTTTCCCTCTATAGAACATATACAAAAAATATTACTAATAGAGTAGCTGAATAAATGAATGCTTTCCTGCACAAGGTGTAGCCTTTTGGCTTTGGTTTGTTTATGACAAAGGGTGTGTACAAGGGGGAGCCTGTAGGGCTCACGAACAGCTAATTTCTAAACCAGAAAATCAGAAGAGATCCAGAGATAAAGAAAGAGAAGTAACACATGAATACCTAAGCTGAGGACATTAACCCACTCAATTGAGGAACATGAGCAAGTAGATGTCAGTCTCATTATCTCACCAATCAGGTCATTCTTACCAAAGGAAGAAGCTAATGAGTAAGAAGGGGTTCACTTCTTCCCTAAACTGTTCCTGAGGCATTTTATTAAGTTGCTAGAAAATTTGCAGAGGGAGAGGGAGAAGATGATTTATCATGTCATCATCACCACCACCATGATCATGACCATCACACCATGAGTCATTAATATCATTGTTTCAAAAACTTTCAGAGCTGTCCGCTAGGCACAGACTACTTCCACGCTGTTTGAGATCCAGATACTTTAAAAGTGCAAACCTGAGGAGGATTTATAATCAACATCAATAGAGAAAATATATGTTGGGAAAAATCGAGTTCCAAGAAATATATGTGGAGGTAGGAAATAGACAAGAGATATGGCAACTGGGATCATTAAAGAAGGCTTCATGGAGGAAGGGCATATTTGAGTCTTGGCAGAAACACTGATGCAGGACCTCTGAGTATGATCTTAGTGCAGACTAGAGTGAAATAAAATATGATTTACATCATGCTAGAGGCTGTGAATATTCAGTTTAAATTCTCATCTTTTAAAGAAATGAGGTTGATCTGTCTGGAGAGGTAATGTCTAATTACCTACTTAAGTGTAAAATACTAGATAATTAATCTTCCTAAAAAGTCTCTTTTTAGAATCAACTCTTTACCGTTGTGCTCTTCCAAAAATATTTCATCAATCTATTATAAGTTTAAGAAAAGGTTTTTTTTTTTTTTAAATAAATGAACAAATCATCCCGTTTTTATGTTCTTCAAGTAAACCACACCAGTCAGGGCTCTGACACTGAGTACTTATTTTCCTCATTGTGTTTTCTTTTCAGAACTAAGAATCATTTTAGGAGTTTTAATTGGATACTATATGATTTTTTGTAATTCTAGGCAACCTTGAGGATAAAGCTTAGATTATTCAACCAAAGCAAAACAAATGTTCTCATTTCTAGTTGGATTTTCTACAAGTGAATATTGATTTCCATGCAGAAAATTCATTTTTATTTTCTTTCATTACTCCCTGTAAACCTTTATCATTTTACTTTGGTAAAGAGTCACTCTGATTTATTCTGATAATTAGTCACACAGTTCTGCAACTTATTAGAAAATGCTACAAATGTAAATTTGTTTTGCTACTCAATAATGTGTAAATAAACTGCACAGTTAATGGAGATGGAAGTTTTCATTATTAGAAAGAAAGGGGGAAAATACGTTTTTATCATACTTGTATACAACAAATAACAGCAAGAAGTCTGTTCTCATTTATAATATCTATGCATATTTTAGCATGGGTTTTCTTAAATGCCCACTTAATGTTTTTAAATCACTGATTTTTTTTTATAGAACAAGGAGGAGTAATATTTAAAAATGCTTATGAGGTCTTATCTTTGTTAAGGTAATGGATTAAGTGATTTTACAGAATTCATTTTATTTTATTCCCTACAATATACAGAATTCATTCCAATAAGAATACACAGTGGTACCATAGATATATACAATATTTTCTTTTGTTTTGTTTTTTCTATTTAGAGATCCTGACTTGATATCATCCCAGAGGGAAGGGAAAGAAAATAAACACATGCTAATTTACTACACAATTACACCAAATCAAGGTGATCCCTGGATATTTTCTTCTTTTGTAGAGAAATAGATTGCAAAAACAGCATTAATTACATCATGTTAGGCCTAAAGGATCAGAAGGATTAGGAATTACATGAATACACAGACTAACATAAGAGAAAAGGGTCCTGATAATCAAAGTGCATCTAGAATACTAACAAGTTTCTTCCTTTATCATATTTTTCATGTTTCCTTTAACTTATTTAAAATTCCAGATATATATATATATATATATATATATATATATATATATATATATATGGTTGTTGTTGTTGTTATGTTCCATCTAGTTGGGACCATCTCATAGTTACGCTATGTACAACAGAATGAAAAACTCCCCGAATCTGTGCTAAACACATGATCGTTTTTATGTTTAAGTCAATCGTTGCAGTCACTGTGCCAATATCCCAAATAAGATGTCCTCCTCCAGGGACTGGTCCCTCTTGACAAGATGTCAAAAATAGCTGTCTTTGCTTCCAAGGAGCAATCTGGTTGCACTTCCTGTAGGAGAGGTCCATTGGTTCTTTTGGGAATCCACAGTATATTCGATACTAGCCTCCAGCACCATAATTCAAAAGCATCAATCTTTGTCCTGTCTCCCTTATTCATTGTCCAGCTTTTAAAACTATATGATGCTACTGAAAATTCCATGGCATGACTCAGCCATACCTTTGTCTTCAATGTGACATCTTTTCAGCACTTTAAAGAGGTCTTTTGCAACAACTTTTCCCAGTGCAATACATCTTTTGATTTCTTGACTGCTGCTTCTGTGGGTGTTGTTTGTAGAACCAAGTAAAGCAAAATCTTAGATAACCTCAATCCTTTCTCCATTTATCATGAAGTTGCATACTGACAAAGTTGTAAGGATTTTAGGTGTATTAATGTTGAGGCTCAATCCATACTTATGGCTGTGCTCTGTGATCTTCATCAGCAAATGTTCTAAATACTCTTCACTTTCAGCAAGAAAAGTAGTATCATCTGCATAATACAGGCTGCTAATGAGTCTTCCTCCAATCATGATGCCTGTGTTCTTCTTCATAAAGTCCATTTTCTCAGATTATTTGCTCTACATACAGACTGAAGAGGTATGGTGAAAGGATACAGTCCTGACACATACTTTTCTTGATTTCAAACCAGGCAGCATTTCCTTGTTCTGTTGGAATGACTGCCTCCTGGACCATGTACAGATTCCTCATGAGTAAAATTAAGTGTTCTAGGATTCCCATTCTTTGCAATGTTTTCCATAATTTGTTGTGGTCCACACAGTCAAATACCTTTGTATAATCAATACAACATAAATATCTCTCTGGTATTCTCTGCTTTGAGCTAATATCCATCTGACATCAGCAATGATGTTCTTGGTTTCACACCATCTTCTGAATTCAGCTTGATTTTCTGTCAATTCCCTGTTAATATACTGTCTCAGTCACTTTTGAGGGATATTTAGCAAAATTTTACTTTTGTGAGTTATTAATGATATTGTTCAATAATTTCCACATTGGATTGGATCCATTTTCTTGGGAATAGGCACAAATATGAATCTCTTCCAGTCAGTTGGCCAGGTAGCTGTTTTCCAATCTCTTGGCATAAATCTTAGCCCCTCCAGTGCTACATCCATTTGTCAAAACATCTCTATTAGTATTCCATCAATTCCTGGAGCCTTATGTTTACCAATTTCTTCAAGGAAGCTTCTACTTCTTCCTTTAGTGCCATTGGTTCCTGATCATATTCAGTCTCTTTAAATGGTTGGTAATCCACTAATTCTTTTTGGTGTTATGCACTGTGTATTCCTTCCATCTTCTTTAGATGTTTCCTACATTGTTTTATATTTTCCCTATAGAATCCTTCACTTTTGCCACTCGAGGCATGCATATTTTTCAATTCCTTAAGCTTGAAAAAAACCAGAGTATATTCTTCCCTTTTGGTTTTCTATCTACAACTCTTTGCACATATCATTGTAATATTTGATTTTGCCTCTTGATCTGCCCTTTGAAATCACTTGTTCAGTTCTTTAACTTCCTCCTCACAGTATGACAGACCAACACACATATGGGAGATACATACGTGTGCTTTTGTGTGTGTGTGTGTACACACACATATATTCTCTCTATTACCACAATCTACCATGTTGTGTATCTTCCACATATTCTGGCACATGTAATGACATTATTATTCATAGTAGTAATAGTGGTTACAGCTTTTTTTTACATCTGCTTCTAACATATATAAAGCCAGGAAGTTGATGAAAGGATTATGTTGCATATATAGATACTGTTTTGATGTATAATGGATGAAAAAAACTATGGTGAAGTTTAAATTTAAAAAATTTATTATTACACTAAAAGACCTTGTGAGAGCTACTTCAGAAACTTGCAACAATGAGGTGATACTTGTTTGCAGTCAGGGTGCGGTTTTTGAGGGAGCGGGTTTTGAGGGTTTTGTGTCTTTTACTGTAATCGATTTTCTATTTAAACATTCACTGTAGTTTTTGATCACACCTTGTAGTTTTACTTTATACTTTTTGCTCTATTTTTTCTACCATCTTTAGTTTCTACTTAAAATTTTTTCAACAAGCCTTATTACATAAGGTATTGTATCAACTTTTAAACTTTTTCCCTTAGTATCTACCACAATGTTCTAGTAGGATAAATGCTCATGAGAACTGTTTGAATAACAGAATCATAAATCTACAATGGAGCTCACTAGCTTAAATTATTTTGAGGAAATTGAGGAAGAAGGCAGAAAACTGAAAAGTTAGAGAAGTTAGGAGATCAAAACCATGAAACCAGTTATTGATAGAAGAATGGAGGCCTAGCCCTATAACAAATGTCCTAACTTGTTCAGTCATGTTTTTTATTGGAAGTATGATGACATGTTAGAAGGAAGCCTGAGATAGTATTTGAAATACCGGTTGGGATGAACCAAGTCTAATATGTAGGTCTTAACTATAGATTGAAAAGATACATAATTATGCTGGGTGCAGTGGTGCACGCCTGTAATCCCAGCGACTAGGGAGGCAGAGACAGGAGGACCGCAAGTTCAAGCCCAGAGGCAGTCTGTGTAATTTAGTAAAACCCTGTCTCAAAAAGTAAAAACAAAAATAATAATAATAATAAAGGGGGTGGGTGGGTGAGGGTGCAGCTCAGTGATACAGCACTTACAAAGCATGCAATGTGAGGCACTGGGTTCAACCCCAGTAATGCAGAAAAAAAAGTTACATAATTAAACAGACATAAAATGGTATATAAAATAGCCAGAGAATAAAGTCAAATAATTACATATAGACTACGTGTGTATCGGGCTGGGATTTAGCTCAGTTGGTAGAGTGCTGCGCTGCAGTCTCTGAGGACCCGAGTTCAATTCCCAGCACCGCAAAAATGGGAGCAGGGCCTGGCAATCCACTCCCAAGGCAATCCTGAAACAGTCAGCCATTGAAAACTCTATGAGGGTTGCTATGAGTCGGATACCGACTCGACAGCACCTAACAACAACAACAACATGTATATCTCTATATATCACTAGTAATTGCTATTTAAGCTCACTAAAGATTTTTTTAAATTTCTAAATACAGTACTGCTCTTTGTCTTATTTCATTTTTCTTAGAAAATATATTATATGGTATATTTTATGCACTGTTATTTGAAATATAATAATTTAACATACAGCCTAGGGACACAGGTGTTCAAAGACTTTAGATAATTAATAATATAATACTACTGAATGAAGACATGGAGCCAAATGATCAAAGTTTAGTCTTATTTTCATCACATGTATACTTGAGATAAAACTTATCTGATAGATTTGTTCATGTTATTAAATTACAAATATGTAATATCATTTAGTTATATATTATGTCATTATACACTTATATATTATATATGATTACATAAATTTATATTATACTTTATATTAAAGCATTCAAAATTCATATTTGAATACAATGTGATAAAAAAATCTTGAGTATTTTCAGTAAATCTCTTGATACATCCCTTCAAACACTCCAGAAGAATTAATACAAAACATGTTGAGGGCCGAGTTCCAATGTCAGAATCTAAGAAAGTGACCAGGAGAGTGAAGAGGCTCCTAGCTTGCTGGAATTCAGCTTACATGAGCATCTCTCCAGCAAGCCAATGCCTCTATTGTCAATATATTTTATGTAGGTTTTGAAGACAGATGCTATTAATTTTTACTTTGCAGAATTTCTGTGTGATTCATTGACTTTTCTGGTTCTTACAATAATCTTTGATGACCTATCCAGGAATGACTTTTTAAAAATTTAATTTTTATAATATTAACATATACCCTGAATAAGTGAATACATTTTGTTGTTGTTGTTGTTGTTGTTAGGTGCCATCAAGTCAGTATCTGACTCATAGCGACCCTCATAGGGTTTTCAATGGCAGCCTGTTTCAGGATTGCCTTGGAAGTGGATTGCCAGGTCCTTCTCCCATTTTTGCAGTGCTGGGAATTGAACTTGGGACCTCAGAGACTGGGGGGCAGCGCTCTACTAACTGAGCTAAATCCCAGCCCAAATACATTTTAAAATGTGGTTTATTATATTTTTTCTATATGATAGTAAGCATATCCTCATAATGAGTCTAGTCTCAATTTCATTGTTATATTGACTAATGGTTAGGTAATATTATGGAAAAAATGAAAGACTAAAAATATTCATATGAGTTTTTGTGTCTTTGATTTTTTTCTTAAAAGAAGACACAACATCATAGAATTGTTAATGTAATAAAGAATCATATGTTAAACAGTTCATTTGGAATACACTTATTTACTTTTATATTATTAAAGCTTCTTTTTTTCCTCCATTCAAATGAAAAAGAATGTATAGATTATCAGTAAGTTTGGGGAGAATTTTTAGTCTAGTCCAAAAAATATGTGCCACAGAAAATTCGTAGAGTGTCTCATCAATAGTTAATCATTTGGAGAGCAACTAAAACTGAGCACTGATTTTCACCTAAATCAACAGAGTAAAACTGATAATGTGATCACA